>JAQQSO010006184.1:0-11483 GCA_028658305.1 Pachyuromys duprasi
GATTTCAGCTTGACCTTCCTATCCTATAGGTTTATATAAGTGAGTATATACCATATGTTTCTTTCTGCTTTTGGGATACGTCACTCAGTATGATCGTTTCCAGGTCCCACCATTTGCCTGCAAATTTCATGATTTCCTCCTTTTTAATTGCTGAATAGTATTCCATTGTGTAAAAGTACCACAATTTCTTACAGAAGTTTTTAAGTTTTAAGAGGTCCCGTTTATTAATTGCTGATCTTAGAGCCTGAGCTGTTGGTGGTGTGTTCAGAAAGTTGTCTCCTCTGGCAATGAGTTCAAGGCTTATTCCCACTTTCTCTTCTAATAGATTTATTATATCTTGATGGGTTTTTTTTTAATTTCCTTGGGCTTGAGTTTTGTGCAGAGTGATAATTATGGATGGGTCTATTTGCATTTTTCTACATGTACACATCCAGTTAGACCTGCACCATTTCTTAAAAATACTCTTTTTTCCGTTGTATGGTTTTGGCTCCTTAGTGAAAAATGAAGTATCTATGGGTGTGTGGGTTTATTTCTGGGACGTCAATTCAATTCCATTGACCAACCAGTCTATTTCTATGCCAGCATCATGAAGTTTTTATTACTGTTGCCTTGTAGGACAGCTTGAAGTCAGGGATGAAGATATCTCCACAAATTGTTTTAATCTATATGATTCTTTTAGCTATTCTGGGTTTCTTGGGTTTCCATATGTTGTTTAGAATTGCTATTTCAAGGTCTGTAAAGAATTGTGTTGGTCTCCACATACCCTGATGGCTCTACCAAACATCACTGGTGTGCTTATACATTAGCTTGATGTTCAATTGTAACTCTGTAAGTATTTTTTTAACTATATAACTTTCTTCTATCTGTTTAGGTTTTTGTTGTTGTTGTTGTTGTTGCTGTTTGGTTTTAAGGATATGCTAGAACATTTTAATGAAATAATTATGGGTTTAGAGTTGTTGGATAGAGAATGTTGATTGTATTTTTATGTTTACAGTGTTATTGTTCTATTGTTAGATCTGTTTTCTATTTTAAATTTTGAGAATAATGTCAAAATTCTTTGTTTTACACATAGATGTTAGTTACAATAGATTACCTTCTAAATATTTGTGCCGGCTCTCATGTATTCTATGGCACTGCTACAATCCAAAACATATCTTTTTATTTCAAAATATATCTTAAAGTACATTATTATTACCTTTTAAATTAATTGACCAATGAGTAATTTAAAATGTTATGTACATAATTTTCATTTTTCTTTTTTAATTAATTAATTTATTTCTTATTAATTATAATTTATTCACTTTATATTCCATCTGTAGCCCCCTCTCTTGTCCCCTACCAATTCCACCCTACTTCCCTCATCTCCCTCCATTCCTCTCTCCAAGTCTACTGATAAAGAAGGTCTTCCTTCCCTTCCTTCTGATCCTAGTCTATCAGGAGTTATTAGGAATGTCTGCCTTGTCTTCCTCTGTGGCCCTTCAAGGCTGCTCCCCCTTCAGGGGGAGGTGATCAAAAGCAGGCCAATCAGTTCATGTCAGACACAGTCCCTGTTCCCATTACTAGGGAACCCAATTGGACACTGAGCTGCATGGGCTACATTATTGTGCAGGTGTTCTATGTTATTTCCATGATTGGTCCTTGGTGTATCAGTCTCAGAAAAGACCACTGTGCCCAGGTTTTTTTTTTTTTTTTTCTGTTGCTCTCCCTGTGGAGCTCCTGTCCTCTTTAGGTCTTACTATCTCTCACTCTTCCATTAGATTCCCTGCACTCTGCCCAAAGTTTGCCTGTAAGTCTCAGCATCTGTTTAGATACTCTGCAGGGTAGAGCCTTTCAGAGGCCCTCTGAGGTAGGCTCCTGTCCTCTTCCCTGTTTTCTCCTTCTTCTGAGGTCCATCCTCTTTGCCTTTCTGAATGATGATTGAGCAGATTAACCAGAGTTTTCCTTCTCAATTAGCTTCTTTAGGCATACAGATGTTAGTATGTTTATCCTATATGATATGTCTAACATCCACGTATGAGTGAGTCTAAACGCTGTTTGTCTTTATTTTTCTGGGATATCTCATGCAGGATGATCTTTTCCAGTTACCCCCATTTACTTGCAAATTTTATGATTTCTTTTTTTTTCATTGCTGAGTAATATTCCATTGTGTATATGTACCATAATTTCTGTATCCATTCCTCAACTGAGGGGCATCAGGGTTGTTTCCAGCTTCTGGCTATTACTAATAAATCTGCTACAAATATGATTCAACAAATGTCTTTGTATTCTTGAGCATCTTTTGGATATATGCCTAGGAGTAGTATAGCTGGATCTTGAGGGAGCACAATTCCTAATTGTCTGAGAAAGCACCAGATTGATTTCCAAATTTGTTGTACAAGTTTACATTCCCACCAGCAGTGGAAGAGCATTCCCATATTTCCACATTCTCTCTAGCATGTGTTGTCACTTGAGTTTTTTTTTTTTTTTTATCTTAGCCATTATGATGGGTATAAGGTGAAATTTCAGGGTTGTTCTGGTTTGCATTTCCCTGATGACTAAGGAGGTTGAACATTTCTGTAAGTGTTTCTTGGCCATTTGATATTCCTCTTTGAGATTTCTCTGTTTAGCTCTGTACCCCATTTTTAATTGGATAACCTGATTTGTTAATGTTTAACTTCTTGAGTTCTTTATATATTCTTAATATTAGCCCTCTGTCAGATAAAGGGTTGGTGAAGATTCTTTCCCAATCTGTAGGCTTTTCAGTTTTATGAGGTCCCATTTATTGATTGTTGCTCTTAGAGCCTGTGCTGTTGGTGTTCTGTTCAGGAAGTTGTTCCCTAGGCCAATGAGTTCTAAGCATTTCCTTACTTTTTCTTCTAACTGATTTAGTGTGTCTGGTTTTATATTGAGGTCTTTGATCCACTTGACTTTAGTTTTGTGCAGGGTGATGAATTTGATCTATTTGCATTTTTCTATATGTAGACATCCAGTTAGAATAGCACCATTTGTTGAAGATGCTATCTTTTGTTCCATTGTGGGGTTTGGCATCTTTGTTAAATTCAGGTGTCCATAAGTGTGTGGATTTATTTCAGGGTCTTCTATTTGTTTCCATTGATCCCCCAGTCAGTTTCTATGCCAGTACCTTGCAGTTTTTAGTATTGTTGCTCTATAGTACATCTTGAGCTCAGTGATAGTGATACTTCTAGAAGATCTTTTATTGTAGAGGATTGTTTTTAGCAATTCTGGGTTTCTCATTGTTCCATATGAAGTTGAGAATTTTTTTTTAAGTTCTATAAAGAATTTTGTTGGGAATTTGAAGGGAATTCCATTGAATCTGTAGATTGCTTTCAGTAAGATGGTCATTTTTACTATGTTGATCCTGCTAAGCCATGATCATGGGAGATCTTTTTATCTTCTTATATCTTCTTCTAATTCTCTCTTCAGAGACTGGAAATGTTTTTCTTACAAGTCTTTGACTTGCTTGACTTGCTTGCTTAGAGCCTGTGCTGTTGGTGTTCTATTCAGGAAGTAGAAAAGTGGAGGCAGGGGGAAGAAGGACTTGGAGGTCACAGGAACTCTACAAGAAGACCAACAAAGTCAACTATTCAGAACCAAGAGGGGCTACTGGAGACTGATGCACCAGCCAAGGACCATGCATAGACTGGATTTGGACCCCCATCACAAATAGAGATGATGAGCAGCTTAAGGCTCATGTGGGTCCCCTAGCAAGAGCAGCCAGGGCTGACTTTGACATGGACTCTTTTGCCTGTGCTTTGATCACTTCCATTTTGTGGTCCTTCCTCACCAAGCTTCAGGGAAAGAAGAGGAGGAGCTCAGTCCTAATGGGACTTGATGAACCGATATGGGTGGGTGGCTCCCCTTTTCTGAAAAATAGGGAAGGAGGGATGAAGTAAGCAGGAAGGAGGGTGGTACCCAGAAGAGAGGAAGTAGGGGGCTGTTAGTGGAATGCAAACTGCAAAATCAAATAAATTGATTTTCAAATAGTGAATGACTTCTGTGAGTGCAGTAATCCTAATGAAAAAAAAATTAAGTCTGATATACAAAATAAGGAAGTCTGAATAAGTTTAGAATTTCAGCAAAAATCTAAAACACTGAGAAAATGTTAATAAACAACAGGAAAAAGATGGTCTAGTAAGGGGAACAGGAGCTGTCTCTGAATGAACCCAGAGCTTGGCTCTTTGATCATCTCCCTCTGAGGGGGTAGCAATCTTACCAGGCCACAAAGGAAGACAATGCAGCCAGTCCTGATGAGACTGGCTAGAATAAGGTCAGATGGAAGGGGAGAAGGACCTCACCTATCAGCAGACAGGTGGAGGGGGGCATAGGAGGAGAAGAAGGAGGGGTTGGGAGAGGGCAAGAATGGGGGCTACAGCTGAGATACAAAGTGAATAAATTTAATAAATAAATTAATTAAAAATTGTGAAATGAATTTGGGAAAACAGAAATGAGAGGTTATGATAATCATATAATTGCTCATCTAATTAACATACTCCAAGTGTGGGGTTCCTCACAGCTATTAGTAAAGCCCCATTGTATATCAGCAGACATGTAATTGTGATAAAGCATTATGATAAAAAAAATCTCTTACAAGCCAGGCACATGCCCTTAGTCCCAAGCAGAAGCAGGCAAATCTCTGAGTTTGAGGGTAGCCAGGTCTACAGAATGAGTTACAGGACAGCCAGGGCTACAGAGTAAGCCTGTATTTAAAACAAACAAAAAACAAACAAACAAAATAACTCTTGTAGACTAAGAGAATGGAACTTTGATAGATGTCTCATTCAAAGATCCTTGAGACTTATGAATGCTACTTCACAAATTACTCATTCTTTTTCTAAACCTGCTTATGAGAGAATAATATAACAGCCAGCCTTACTTACCTTGGATTTTTCATGTGATCAGCTTTTTTGTTTGTTTTTGCATTTTGGAAATTGGAGACAGGGTTTCTCTGTGTAGCCTTAGCTATTCTGGTTTCACTCTGTAGATCAGGCTGGCTCGAACTCAAAGCAATCAGTCTGCCTGTGTCTCCTGAGATTAAAGGCTTGTGCCACAACACCCAGCTATATAATCAATGTACACAATCTAAGCTAATGCATAGCTCTATTCTTAATTGATATACTCTCTTGACTCTAATTCAAAAGGCATGCATGATTGCAAATGTGTTATCATTGTTGGTGACTCAGTTTATTGTTAATGTGCTTAAACTAAACAACTCTTTTGGTTCAGAATGAGAAACCTGCACTCATGTGAAGAATCTCTAATATGATAAACCTACACACATAATAATTAGTAGTAGGAAGCTGAGAGATGAGAGAATGAAGGTAAGTAATACATGAGACTCTATTGATGCTGATAGATCCATAAGCCATTTCTCAGCTTTTCACAATTTACAATAAAATTATATTTGGAATTTTATTTATTTTATATCAAAACTATACAAAAATTACTTGTTAATTATTTGTTATTAAAAATAATACTCAAAAAATGATTGGGTTCTCCACCCACAAAAATATGAAGAAGTAATTTTTGAATTTGTATTTGACTTGAAAATTACAGAATTTTGCTTCCATGGGTAAATGTTTTCTTAGTACTATAATCTGCTTTTAATTGCTTTAATTTTTTTTCAGGGCTATATGAAATCAAATTTGAGTTCTGCATGCTGGATCCAAGTATATGTGGAGACATTTTAAGATCATATGTCATAACATTCTATGAAAATGTTGATAACAATGACATTAATAAATATCGTTAAAATATTTATTTTCCTACCTTTTCTACATTGAATGTTTCCTTCAAGTGACACATTTTTTTTTTGTTATAAAGAATAGTGAGAGTCAGGTGTTCAAGGCCAAAATGAGCACTGCTTTGGTCAGGCAAGAAGGGAATTGGTTTGACTTTGCTCCAAGCAGGCAATTAAGGGATGATGAATTAGAATCTCCTCAAAACCGGAGCCCTATTACTCTCAGACATGTCATGCACTCTGAAGTGTAAAATGTCTGACATAAATAATAATGTCACTAATTGAGTAAAATACTCAAAAATAAGTACTAATCCAACATATAAATGGAATTCTGGGCTGAGAAATGAACTTGCTGTCTGAAAATTTCTCCTTGTGATTGTAAACTCATAATTTTGAAAATGGCAAAATAAAAGTACAGGAACAGAACGTGGTACTGGGAAGATGTCTGGTTTGATCCACATCTGTACTCTACTGATATTTGTTTCAAAGGTAATTGTTGGAAATTCAAATGACATCTACTAGGTTTTCCACTGTAGCACAACCAATGTCTGGCCTTAATGTACACACATTCAGTACGGAGCCGTTGAAAGATGGTATCAAAGGAGATGCTGAGACTCATAGCCAAACTTTGGGCAGAGCAGGGAATCTTATGAATGAAGGGCGACATAGGATGACATGGAAGAGCCATGAGCTTGACCAGAAGATCAACAGATCAAAAAATGCTGCGCACTGGGGTCTTTTCTGAGACTGATACTCCAACCAAGGGCTATGCATAAAGATAACCTAGAACCTCTAGAACCCCTAGAACCCCTGCACTGATGTAGTCCTTGACAGTTCAGTCTCCAAGTGGGTTCCTTAGTAATGGGAAAAGGAACTGTCTCTTACATGAACTCAGTGACTGGCTCTTTGATCACCTCCCCCTGAGGGAGGAGCAGTCTTATCAGGCCACAGAGGAAGACAATGCAGTCATTCCAGATGATACCTGATAGGCTAGGGTCAGAGGGAAGGGTAGGAGGACCACTCCTATCCGTGGATTTGGGGAGGGGCATGGGAGGAGATGAGGGAGGCACTGTGGGATTGGTAGGAGCTCAGGGAGGGGGCTACAATAGGCATATGAAGTTAATAAGCTGTAATTTATAAAAATAAATAAAATTTAAAAAGTGAAAAAAGAAAACAAACAAAAACGTTATTACATAATGATGTAAGTATATATACATGAAAGTGTCAATATTATATATATTGATTTATCAACCCAAAATGTATTGTATATAAAATATGCAGCTGTTATAAAACAAAGGCTTTTATTTAATTATCCAGAAATTAATTAAATAGCCCATGTTATATTTCATATATTACATAAGTAATATATGTGAACCTAATGAGAGCACATTCATACAACTTTTACTTTGAAATATATAATATAAATTTTGAAATATATTCCTTGCAAAATTTGTTTCCATTTTATTCCAAACTGCACCAATTTAAAGCATCTATGCAGACGATTAATGAAAATTATAGAATGTTTTCATTTATCCCATTAAAATTTTAATATTTAAATGTGATGAAATTACCATAAAATATTCATATTTTATTAGTCAATTGGGAGAACAGCTTACAGCAGATTGGATGGTATTTCTCAGAGTTTCAGAAGCAGGATGATCAAAATCAATTTCCTTTTTAAAAAATTATTATTTATTTATTTATTTGTTATTACTTTTTATTCACTTTGTATCTGGGTTGTAGCCACCCCAACTCTCATCTTCTCCCAGTCCCACCCACCCGCTCTCCCCCCATGTCCCTCCATTATTCCACTGATACGGGAGGACTTCCTCACCTTCTTTCTGATCCTAGTCTGTCAGGTCTCATCAGGACTGGCTGCAAGTTTCCTTTGAGACTTTCTTTCCAGTTTTAGATGAAAACTTTAGAAGAACTGTAGTGAACCCGCACAGCTTCTATAATTTTACAATTCCTTACAAAGTCCCTACTTCCTCATACTATGACTGGATGTTGACCTTTAAAAATGAGAACTATAGAAGACCCCAAATCATTCAACAAAATACATGTATATGAGCACATGCACACACATAGTGAAAGAGAGGACAGGGTGCGGAAAGGGAGCTAGAGAGACACAGAGGCAAAAAATAGAGAAACAGTGAGATTTTATTCTGCACTAAATTACTTTTAAGAAAATCAGGTTGGGTCAGAGGAAGAGAAGAAATTGACTTACTCGAATGATACTGACTTGGTACTGATTAAAAATAATGATGAGAATTTTTAATGATTAGCTAGAGTAGTGATCCTTCAAATTTTTCTGGGAAGTGATGGTTATCAAGGAGAATTAGCATTGTTTTCAGTTTAAAAATTATTCATAAATTGGATAAAACTGATGTTTATTTATGAAATGCAAAATAGCTTTTTGACAAACTTTAATGATTTCTACATTTTAATTATTTCATGTTTTTATTTGTTTCTTTAAATTAGCAAACTTTATCGTTTCATTGTTCTTATGTCTGTTACTTAAACCTAAGTTCCTTTGTTCACTTATTTTTACTGTTTCTTTTAAAAGTAGCATGTATATACAGTTTCATACTTACTACACACATGCATCATATGTCCCAATTACCACTGTTTATTTTCTTTATACTTCAGTGTATTTTCTATATCATCATCATAGCTATTATTTAAATTAACTGTTTTATTGTTCACACTATTAACAATTTATCAAAATACAATTGGATGCTTATCAGCATTTATATCATTTTGTTCCTTATACAGAAAATCATGTACGTACTGAAACTTTCGTTCCTTGTCTATATTTACTTAATATTTACTTGTCTTGATCTCTTAACAATACACTCAATTTCTGCTTTCTGCAGAGATTCTTGTTTTGCTTTAGGTTCGCTCTGTTCTTTGGCTGATAATGGGGGTAGAACACAGGCCCTTTGCATGCCAGGGAGAAATGTAGCACAGACCAACATCTCCTGCCTTATTTTGCTCTTTATCAAATGAGTGCTTACTTGCAAATGGAACTGTATTTTTGCAGTGATTTTCTTTAATAACTTTAATGAATTTTTCAACTGTGCATCAAGTCTGACTGTATCATGCTGTGAAGATAATATTTCCTATCTCTTCTTTATCTGCTCCAGATGTCATATTCTTCCTGCTTCTGTTGACATCCCCTGATTTCTTAGAGGTGATAGTACAAATTTTCTGATTGGAAATGAGCTTTTAACAGTAATATTTGAGCATCTTGAGCAGGCCCGACTCTGCATTCCATTCTGTTCACTACAAAGCAAGGCTCTTCTGGCTAAGGATTGTAGTAGAAATATAAAGTTTTAGAAGCAGCCTATAGCTACATTCAGTTAAGTAAACACCAATAGTAAGTTTCCCACTAGAGACTATGATTTCCTTAGGCATAAATTTTTGACCAGGTTTACAATACCAAACATGATTTCTTTTGGTATTTCTCTTTAGCAATTCTGAATGTGTCTTTGGAAATTAAGATCACAAACTTGAAAGTTTATTTGTTCTTCCTACAGTAGTCATGCACAAACTTTATATGTTCTTAGAATCATTATGTTTGTAATTAGTATACAGTCACATTTTGATGTATTATATTTGCATAAGAATTACATTTCTTAGAAATAGATCATATTCCCATAAATTTTTAATAAAACACAAAGCTTATGGAAATTTTTTCTAATTTATATTATCAACCAGTAATTTCAACACTACATAGACCCTTGTAGAAAATCTGATACATGGACATAGTAATAAGCTTGCCCTATTCTTTGTCTTTACCCCCATAGAGTAGTGAATCTCTCTAAGCTCAGTAGAGAAACCACCTTCTACAGTAGATGGTGTCTTAATCACTGCTGTACTGTGTGAAGAGACACTGTGAGGAAGACAACTCTTATAAAAGGAAGCATTAAATTGGGGGCTTGTTTATGGTTTCAGAGACTTATTATCATGGCAGGAAGCACAGCAGTATGCAGGCAGGCACAGGAACAGTACGCCTGCATCCAATTTGATCTTTAGGCAGAAAGAGAGACAAAGAAAGAGATAGATAAGACAGAGACACACACAGAGAAAGAGAACCTGGTATGGTCTTTTGAACCTATATCCAAAGATAGACTTCCTCCAACAAGGCAGGACTTCTTAATCTTCCTAACAATTTCAAATATCTGGGAGCATTCTTATTCTAACTACTGCAGATGCTGACTATTGGTCAGCTAGTATCATCATGGAGGAGTGGACCAAAGGATTATAAAGACCAAAAGGAACAGGTGGCTGTAATTAAACAGTGTTTACCAAAAATGGCAGTGATGTTGCATACCTGAACTCACAGATACTGTGACCATATGCACATGACCTTTACTACATCAAGCCAGTCAAAATTCCAGGATAGAGTATCTATTAGTGAATCATGACTGCTGGTAGAGGAACAGTCAGTTTTCATCAGAGATGTTGGCTGTAGGAGCCATCAATTCTCTAGAAAACAAATAATATACAATTAACACTAGGAAGAATCAGCGGGTTACTGAAAATGAACACAATATATCAATCAGGAAAGTGGGGTGACATGGGAGGAAGCAATTGAAGGAAAGGAAAAGCATAGTAGATTAGTCAAAAGCCATTATATTTGTGTATAAAACTCTCAAACAGTAAAAGTATTTTTAAAATAAAGATATTGTCCCCATCTTTTGGGAGTAACTTTGGTTTCTTATAGAAATTTTCTTTTGTGAGTATCCATTAAAACACTGACAAACTATTTTAGGCACATATTACCTTCTATACAGCAATGGTAACATGCCTGAATTTACATAAAATTAACTATCAAGTTTAATATCTAAATAGTGGTGCAGCTCAGACTCTAAAGTCACTCAACTGATAGTCTTCCAGAAAGAGTACAATCCTTCAAATCTGGCCTTATTTATATAAGACAGTATGTAACTGGTTAGGTTTCAGCTTTATTGACTTGTTCACTGAGTACACATCCAAACTTTGATTACTTTGGTGTGGATTACACCAAAGCCCTTAAGCCTCAAAATAATAATCTCTTGTTTGTACATTAACGACATTTTTATTAATTCTGATGTTATTTCAAGTCAAACTTCATGTGAATATTATGAAACTTACAGAGAGATGAACAATGTCACATATAACACACTCAGCAGAACTAAAAGAGGCAGAAATTAATCAAAATATTTTACTAAATCTCAGTGATACTTGGACTAAGGATTCTTTTATGATATAAGAAATCTAGCAAAACTAACTTATTACTTATTTAGTCATCCTTAAATCTAGCATATAGAATAATTAACTGTTGTTGTAACATGTGTATGTATATGTGTGTGCTTGTATATATAAACATATATATATATGCCAATTTTGAAAAATGCATTCCATTGTATTAAAAGAGAGTGATATTGTATTCAAGAATTTTTTAGGAAAGAGAGATTTTTTACTCAATATATATTTTTCCTTCATTTTTTTCTGGATTATTTTATTTTATTTTTTATTTCTTTTTTTCACTTTTATTTTATATTAATCACAGGTTATGTACTTTGTATCCCAGCCATAAGCCCCCTCCCACATTCTCTCCCTATTTCCCCCTTCCCTCCCTCATCTCCTCCCTGCACCTTTCCAAGTCCACTAATAGGGGAGGACCTCCTCCCTTTCCATCTAACTCTAGCTTATCAGGTCTCTTCAGGAATGGCTGCAATGTCCTCTTCTGTGGCCAAGC
>JAQQSO010006185.1:0-11482 GCA_028658305.1 Pachyuromys duprasi
AGGATTGGTAATGATCCTTTCCCAATCTGTTGGCTGTCATTTCGTTCAGATGACAGTGTCCTTTGCTTTACAGAAACTTTTCAGCTTCATGAGGTCCCATTTATTGATTGTTCATCTTAGAGCCTGTGCTGTTGGTGTTCTATTCAGGAAGTAATCTCCTGTGCCAATGAGTTCTAGGGTGTTTCCCACTTTTTCTTCTAAACGGTTTAGTGTGTCTGGTTTTATGTTGAGGTCTTTGATCCACTTGGACTTTAGCTCCACCATACAAGCCGGGGAGTGACAGATGGGCTAGATCCCAGGGGAGGGCTTTGCAGCCAGCCCTGAGGAGACAGGATGAGCTGGGTTTGGATCGAAGGGGAGGAGGTCCTCCCCTGTTGGTGGACTTGGAGGGGGCAGAGAGAAATGGTCCAAATCAGCAAAATCAGAAACGAAAAGGGGGACATAACTACAGACACTGAGGAAATCCAAACAATCATTAGGTTTTACTACCAAAGCCTATATGCCACAGAATTTGAAAATCTAAATGAAATGGACAATTTTCTTGAGAAATTCCACATACCTAAATTAAGCCAAGATCAGATAGGAAGATTGAATAGACCTATATCCCCCAAGGAAATAGAAGAAGTCATCAACAGCCTCCCTACGAAAAAAAGCCCTGGGCCAGATGGTTTTAGTGCAGAATTCTACCAAACCTTCAAAGAAGTCCTAACACCAATCCTCTATAAACAACCAAGCCTTTGGCAGAAGGCAGGGAATAATATGGAAATTAAGGGTAGTTAGTAAGTCTTGGCAAGAACAAAAGCTCCACAAAGACCAAATAGATGGGGCACAGGGGTCTTTTAGGAGACTGTTTCTCCAACCAAGGACCATGTATGGATATAACCTAGAACCCCTGCTCAGATGTGGCCCATGGTAGCTCAGTACCCAACTGGGTATCCTAGTATGGGGAACAGGGTCTATTTCTGTCATGAACTCAATGGCTGGCTCTTTGACCCCACCCCCACCCTGGAGGAACAGCCTAGCTAGATCCCAGAAGAGGACATTGCAGCCAGCCCTGAAGAGACATTATAAGATAGGGTCGGATGGAAGGGGAGGAGGTCCTCCCCCATCAGTGGACTTGGAGGGGGCCAGGGAGAAAATGAGGGAGATATGGGGAGAGTGGGAGGGAATGAGAGAGGGGGCTACAACTGGGATATAAAGTACCTATCCTGTGATTAATATAAAAATAAATAAATTACATTTTTAAAAAAGAATTTGGTAATTGACTGTATATAAATTTTTTCTTTGATGAGACCTTTTTCTCAGAATAGGTCATTTCTATTCCAATAAAGGCTTTGCTGTATTATAGTTTCACTATGTGTAGGTAATAAGAACCGGCCATAGAGGGCCTTGAAAACACTCTTCCTAGCAGTGTATCAAAGCAAATATTAAGAAACATAACCAATCCTTTGGCAGAGTGCAGGGAATCATATGAAAGAAGGGGGAGTTAGTATGACCTGGAGAGGTCAGGAGCTCCGCAAGAACAAAATTTATCAGGGCACAGGGATCTTTTATGAGACTGTCTCTCCAACCAAGGACCAAGTATGGTTATAACCTAGAACCCCTGCTTGTATGTAGCAAATGGTAGCTCAGTTCCCAAGTGGGTATACTATTAAGGGGAACAGAAAATATTTTGGACATGAACTCAATGGCTGGCTCCTCGACCTCCCTGTCCCCCTAAGGAGGAGCAGCCTTGCTAGGCCACAGAAGAGGACATTTTAGCCATTCCTGAAGAGACCTGATAAGCTAGAGTTAGATGGAAGGGGAGGAGGTCCTCCCCTATCAGTGGACTTAGAAAGGTGCAGGGAGGAGATAAGGGAGGGAAGGGGGGATAGGGAGGGAATGAGGGAGAGGGCTATGGCTGGGATACAAAGTACATAACCTGTGATTAATATAAAATAAAAATGAAAAAAAAGAAAAAAATAATTTAAATGTGGCAATACTGGGTTGAATAGTAAGCATTGGTGATTCTGTATGCTATAAATGAAAGACTATTAATTTTGAAGTGATAAGATCTAAATGTGCAATATTTTAGGTGTTTGGTTTTAGAGAAATTCATTAATCTCTTTAAGTTTTGGCTTCTTGTAAAGAAAGGTGCAAATTCTTACTTTACAGGGTTATTCTAAGCATGAAGTGATAAATATGCATTGAGCTTTTGGTAAACTATGTTTAGGTATGAAACACTTTAAAAAACAATGTCAGAGTGTAAAGGAATGGACTGAGCACGTTTTTTTTTTTTTATCATTCAATTATTATCCAAGGGAAACAGAGACAGAGAGTTAGTTCACTTTAGATTACAAGCAGGCTTGTACTCTTGGCCTTTCCTCTCCCTTCTGCTCCTGTGTTTATTTCTAATATGAATCAGTCTTGTAAATACATTTTGGTAGGTCACAAATTTTCACACTATTTTCAGCAATAAACTCCATAGAGTCTTCCACAGAATTTAAAAATTAATGGTACCTGGCTATGAAAGTGTAGTTATGTTATTAAAAATGCACTAAAAATTATTTGTCAAACTTTTTATATACAAATTATTGTCCAGTTTTCCCCAGTTTATCTTCTTCCTACCGTCATCCTTCTTCCTGTTTGTTTGTTTTTTTCTTTCTTTCTTTCTGCATGCCAACCCACTTTTATTTCTCTGCAAATTTCAGTCTTATTTCATGGTGGTTTCACTCAGCTGTAATTGGGTGCTATGCAATTTTGTTTGTTCTGCCTGGCAGTAAGAGATTTAAAAAGGAAGAAAATAAAATAGTCCTCAAACCTGAGAAAAGTATTCTCTTCACTGATTGCAAATAGCTATCTGTTTGTTGGTCAGCTCTTTGTGTTGGTTAGTTATTCTTTCTAACATGCCTGGCTGCACAAATCACAAAACAGAGGGATGAAAGATCTTTTAGAATCTTTGTTTGTTGTGTTGCAAACTCAGTAACCACAGGGAGCACAAAAGCCCAGGGCCTTAATTGCTTTTTGTAGTTTTTCTTTATCCCTTAGTATTTTGAGTATGCTTTTTTGTCATTGATGAAGAGAAATTTCCATTGCAAAGGGAGTTGGTGTGTGTGTGTGTGTGTGTGTTTGTGTGTGAAATACACCGGGGTGGCAATACGGTTTAAGGAAGCAATAGCAATATGTTATGATACAGGCCAAGAATATGTAATGTAGACTTTATAAATGAGTATTGATTTCTTATGTGTCTTCTTAATATTGCCCAAGAGTGGATCATACAAAAATGTATATTATTCTTCCTTTATGTTATTGAATTTAATAGCTTACACAAAAGGTTTTTTCATGGGAACTGACTTCACCTTAGATGAATGATGAAACAAATACTAAGGGGTTTACGAATTTATTCTCTTCATTTTTTTAAAGTATTTTGAGAACTATTTAATGTCTTATTATATTCTGAGCACGATAATGCAGAGTTAGTAAAACTTAGGTTTTAAGATGAATGAAGAACATTTAATGAGGACTGCTGGAGCCCGCCAGCAGAGCAGAACCGGTTCTGAGTCGGGAGTGAGGATTGAAATTAATGTACACTACACATATTATATTCCGAGAGGCCTCTGGCCGCTTGCTCGTGGCTCCAATGAGCCCTATAGCGTCAATACGCTCTGCATCCGAAAAGCCACGAGACCAGCCAGCCTTGTTTATTTTTACAAACAGTTTACACAAGGGGTTAATTTTTACAAGGAAGTGAGGCAGAGTTGAGATTTCTAACAAGCTCTCCCACCTGCTGTCACTAAACAAAAGGCAAATGGACTTGCAAATCCTTCGCTGTCTCCAAGGGAAGGCCTGGAAAAAACCTGTCTTCCTGTGCTGGGACTAGCTTTTCAAACAGCCATCAAAGCAGCTATGATGCAGCCCACGACAGAGGACCAGATGAAAAATGAAATTAAGTATTGTTAAATTTTATGTTATGTTAATGGCATTATAGTTGACTAAGTACGATGTCTTTTTATTTGGCAGATATTCATCTACTAATGGTTGGAATGATGCCTTAAATGCATATTAAAATTAGCTGGAGTGATGGATCAGCAGTTAAGAACACTGGTTAATCTTTTAGAAGAGCCATGTTCAATCCCAGCACCTGCATGGTAGTTCAGAAATGCCTATCACTCCAGTTCCCTGGGATCCAGTGTTTTGATCCTCACAGTCACCAGCCAAGCAAGTGATGCACAGACATAGGGCAACATATATATGCAAGGGGATAGATTGAGTACGATTGATAATGTATTGACAAATTTTGAAGTTAGGTAATGGTTACTGGGAGTTTATGTTTTTTTCAAAGTAAAAGAAAATGTAGACCCTTGTGAGAGGGGAAAATCTCAAAACTAGAAGACATACATGTTTTTGACAATGTTTTAATGACAATGGAATCTAAGAAGATCAAATTATGCCCCCAATAATAGAATTGCAGATAACTCGATCCTACCCAAGCTTTTTGAAATAAGTAGCATTATTTTTACTTTGCAATTCAGGTAATTGTTTAAAAGGCAGCACTAGCTATGTCTCAGGGCCTGGAGTTTACTAAGTTTAATTTGAGAATTTCTGTTTATAGCCCTATGTTATTCTGACTCATCAAGAATAGCCACCTCCAGGAACCTGACTTTTCTGCCCTTAGCTTTTTCTGCTATTAATTACACTGTAACCACAAATACACACGTATTAAAAAGACATGCACAATATGTGAACATAAATATATGTGTATGATCGTACACACTTAAGTATTTTTCCTTGCTTCTCAGTGTGCCTGTTGGGATCACAATTGATAAACGACAGAAGTCAGAGGGCAGTGAGAAATATTGTTTTAAATATTCTGTTTTATGATATGCCAGAAAAAATGCTTCCTTCAGACATGCTAAGCATAAGGCAAAATTAACAGGGTACTAAGTAGCTGTAGTTCTATAGGCCTGCTGGTCTTTGTTGGAGGCCAAAAATATAAGAGGTGAAACTGTGCATAACAATATGGTCCACTGGCTTGATTACAGGGCTCCATGAGGGTTTGTGTAGCAGGAGCATATGGACATTTTGCAACATTTACAGGAGGAAATATATGCTCCTTCCAACAATTTCCTGTTGAAAGCATTTATGTTTCTTCCCACAAGTATTAGTACTTACTAAATATGCACACACTGTACACACATTGTAAATACACACATACATACACACTTAAAATAATACTTCATTAAAAAACTTAGGTATGACTTTTCTAGAAAAATATATATGGCAAATATAACTCAAAAATTGTTTAGTGGGAAAAGAAAATAAACCATTGATCTTGTGGTCAGAAATCCTACAGTTGCGGATTGTTTTCTTCTGTTCCTTAATTATCTCTTATTCTTAGAAGAGGAAAATCAGACCATTAAGTATCCTGGTTTCATTTTAAATTAAAGTGAATTTTGTTTTAAACTAATGCAAATTAACTCTCCATACTCCATGTAATTTCAGTTATTTCTGTATGGCAAGTTTACTTTTATACCCTCTGAGACCTCATTTTTTTCTTTTCTCTTCATAGAAAACTATCCACCCATCTACCTTATTGCATTATTCTTAGTCATATAACTCACTTAGACTGGGAGGTAAAGGAGCTCCCTCTAACTTTTCTTTGAAATTTTCAAACCTCTCTTTTGCAACTGATAATGTGCCATACTTTCAGTAAAAAGTGCTTCAGGCTGCTCCCTGCCCCCATCTCTTTAATCTAGCCAAGTACTTTAACGTTTCTATCCCCTTGCATCCATTTTCCCTTCTTTGAATCATTTTTGCCTGTACTCATATATGATGCAATATTTTAGGGTTTAAATATATTACAAAATGTTTCTGGCACTCTTATCTTTGTTACCATCTATGATGATATAGTTACGTGCTTTCTCACTACAAAACTGATTATAAGATTTGTAACCATTCCATTTCTACTTCTCAGCATTTTATTGACCTTTCAAGTCACTCCAGAGTTTTTCCATTTTAAATATTTTAATTGAAATAGAATTACATCATTTTCCCTTTCATTTCTTCCCTCCCAGATACCTTCCTTCTAACCACTTTCAGATATCCTAGTTTTCAAATTGGTCTATTTTCTTTGATGATTATTGGTGTGTATGTGTGTTTGTGTGTGTATATATATATAAATATATATATATCTGTCTGTCTATCTTTATCTATCTATCTATCTATCTATCTATCTATCTATCTATCTATCTATCTATCTATCTATCTATCTAACCTGCTGAGTGTGCCTTTGTTATTTGTATGTATCGTAGTGTCACGGCTGACCACTTTACATTGGACAGCCAATAAGTGGGCTTATCCCTAGGAGAAGCTAATTCTCTTTCTCCTTGCAGCATTTCTTTTTTTAAGGGTGTGACTATAAAATACCTCTCTTTTACTTTAACATCTTCATTAATAGCACCATAGTCCTGGTCTTGCTTATGCAATCATTTCTAGGAGAGACTTGTATACCAGACTTCCTGGTATCTGGTCCTAAAATCTTCCCAGCAGTCTCTTCTAAGATGTTACCTAAGCCATAGAGCTAAGGCTGCCATATACATATATTAAGTGTGATTGGGTTCCCTGCAATTTGTTGATCTCTGCATTGTGTCCAGTTGTGGTTTTCTATGATTGTCTCCATTTTCTATAGTATGGGTATAGGATAAGATACAGAATGTAGTAATGAGTTATGTTGGTCGACTGAAATGGTCATAGTACATTCTTTCCTAAGGTCCATGACCACTCTAAACCTGGAAAGCTGGCTAGGATTTTATTTACAGGCATGATTAACCTCCCGTTGAATCTCCAATTAGCTAGCTGTTGGTCGCTGCCTATACATGAGTGCAACTTACTAGGCTGTTTTATTTATATATTGTTATGCTAGAAATTTTTGTAGTTCATTGATGTTGCAGCTGGGAAAGACCATTTAATTGTTTCCTTCCCTTGACAGCTTGCATAGCATTTTTTGGAACCATAGTAGCTAAACTACAGGAAAGAGGCTTTGAGTTCAGATCAAGCTCAAGTCATTTGAGTTATATGTCTTGAGTGTGTGGTGTCCTCAGCAATAAGGTCCCACCCCAACCTCTAAGGGAATCTTGATGGTTGTCCACTTCTCTCTGTGAACTTCCTTAGCAGAAACTCTGATTTGTAGCTTTAGCTGAACTTGGCTACTCTTATATACATTCTATTGAGGCTGTCATCAGTCTTGAAAAAATGATGCCAGAAATATTATATGCATATATGTGACTATGTATATGTACAGTGTATATGTACACATACACATACTATATAACACACACATATAAAGTGTGAAATTTTAGGTAAGTGTAACATAGGATTTATTTAGGTTTTTTCCTTCAAACACCTTTTGTTATTTGTCTCTCATCCCTTCTTTTATTTATATATTGGCCTTCTTTATGTCTCTCCAGTTGGAAACCCTTTCTTATTTTTCAATCACTGGTAACCTGCTATTCCCCTCTCTCCAGCCCTCTCATCTATGATCCCCTTATACTTCAATGGTTTCTGCAGTTACGCCATGTTCTTGACTCACTTCTGAGGACTTGGAACTAGGAAATGCTGATGAGAGAGAACATGTGGCAATTTTTCTTCTGAGTGTGGGGTAATTTACATAATAGATCTATGCATTTACCTTCAAATTTCATGATTTCATTTTTCTATACAACTGAATTGTATTACATTGTGTGTGGGTGCGTGTGTCTGTGTGTGTGTATATATATTTATGTTGTTTCCATTTCTGGGCTACTGTGAAGAAGGTGGCGATGAACATTTCTGAGCAAGTATATGTAGACACTCCAGACTTTATTCTCTCATACAGGTTCCTATCTTACCCTTGATAATGTTATCATAATGCTTTTATGGCCTTCTTTTCCAATTCAGTGGTCATTCATCAGTCCCGGTCCTACATGTCTGACCACTCACTTTCTGAACAATTCCCCTTGCTTTTTCTAACTTCATATTCAACCTGGTTTTCCTATGTTGTTTTTTTATACTAATCTCAATTACTAGATTTTACATTATTTAAACACTGAACCTTAGTCCTGTGCTCTCTGTTATCCTCTTCTGTACTTAATATCTTCAATACAAACTTCTGCCTGGATTTTTCCCCCCATGCTCCATTTTTATTCCTCTCATACATAGCATTATCAAAATCTAATCAGAAATACTTTGTGAAGAAATACAGTGGTGAAGTTGAATAAAAATTCTGTTTTTTTTTTTCAGAGTCTATATGTCTTAAACCCACAGGTTTTTAGACTCTATCTTGTAGGACTCAAGTCCCAAAATTTAAAGCTGTTCAATTTAGTGGAAACAGAATAGAATATGGAAGACAATGGAGCCTAGTGCATCTGGTAAGTGCTTGAATGTTGTAAAATCTTAATAGTATAAACAGAGCCTGAATTAGAAATCTTGTAGGAGTTTAAATATAAAAAAAAAAAAAAACAATAGACAATGAGAGACTTGACAGGAGTTGATGAAAGAGTGACTACGAAGGATGACAAACAGAATTATACTTCCTCCTTTTTCTTAATCCAAATGACTTACATTATAAAGTGTTAATAATAATGAACACATTTCTCTCTAGGGACAGACTGACTCCAAAAGTGGAGCTAAATTTACTTTTTAACTACTGACATTTTGATATATTTGTCTGGTTGCTTTTCATGAAGTAGGCACTGAAAAAAATTGTTTAGACTTACTGTTTGTTCTGCTTTGATCTTTATATTGTAACAAAAACCATGTTTTGCCTTCTAGTTGGTTTTGAACAAATAGTATATATTGCAAAAGCAATGAAACTGTGATCTAGTTCTATTGGCAGAAAGAGGAAGGTCTAGTAGGAAACATGTCTTGGAAATATAGATAATAGTTTAAGACATGTAAGGTTTAAGGTGTGTCATGCTATCTCAATGGAAATGGCAGATGCATAGGTTTGGTTGAAGGTCACAGGAGACACAGGCTGGGTACTCATTCAACAATCTATCATGAGTTGGAGAAATATAGCAAAAAGAAGAGGATTGAATTGGGGATTACTTTTCACAGACAGAACAGGAAATAAAGCCAATCAAAGGGACAGCAAAATGTTAGAGAAAAACAGGAGGATAAATGATCAATAGAGACATTTTCATAGCTAGGATGCAGTTGTACTGCACTGAATAAAGAGAAAATCTGTCAAAGGAAATGAAGACTGGATTTTTTTAAGGATAAAGTTTTAACTTCAGTGGCATGGTAAAAACAAAATTATTATTTGAAAAGATGAGTTGATATTGAGCATAGTACAAAAGTCAAAAAGGAAAAAGACAAATGGTTCTAGTTATATATTATCAAAGAAAAGTATTTGAAAAAGTAGTTTACTGTTTTGCTTTGTATAAAAGTTATATGTGCTTCTTATATCTCAAAAATCCCCAAATTACAAAGAACACAACCATAATTATTGCAACAGTATAGAAAATAAATATCATTTTTGTTTAGATAAAAATGTTCAGACATTGATTCATAAAGAGAATACTGGAGAAACTAGGTTTCCCTCATGGAGCTTTTAGGCTCATTAAGAAAATAATTTAGAGGATCCAAGATGGCTGCCCCAGGAGGACACTGTGTCTGAGGAGCAGGACAGTAGTGTAGGCACAGCGACCAGGAGACTGAGATCTCGGACCTAAAACACCAGCTTTTGCCACTGCCAGGTGAGCAGAATTCCTACAGGGGGAAATCAAGTGGAAAAGCCCAAGGGACATCCAGCTATTCCCAGGAAAAACTCCGGCGGGTGACAGGCTGCTCACAGCCACACTGTGTGCCTAAGCCGCCATTTCGGTCTGGGTCACACAGTACCTGGGACAGACTGAGTTTCACCCAGATACCACGGGCTACACCGGTCAGACCCACACCCCTAGGTGCACCCAGCCACCACCCCAGATTGGGACTCATAGTATCAGATCCAGACTGAGGTGCCCCCAAATACCATCTCAGACCATGGTTCACAGCTCCTGACCCAGAAGGAGGCACCAAGACTCCAGTCCAGAAGAGAGCCCTTAGCAGCAAGCCCAGGTCAGAGCTCAGAGCCTCCTGACCAGAGCAGTGCCCCCAGCAGACATCTCAAACGGAGACACTCAGCCTTTGGCACAGAGTGAGGAGCCAAACCTCCAGACCAGAGGGGAGACCAGCCTGTGTGTGCTCACAGCTTCTAGCACAGAGCACAAAGCCAGGCACACAGATCCCACAACAGAGTTCAACTGAGGCACAACACACACTATCAAACTACTAGAACTCCCTGATCTTCTTGAGGAATACTCCTGACACAAGAGATTGACAGTTCCAGTCTGAAGTTCAGCCTTAAAGCACAAACAGCTCCTTGATTATATATAAACAAACGTCCAGAAATCGGGCAACTCACACAACAACAATCAGGACACCATGGCCCCACCAGAAACACCCAAAAGCAATAGAGATTTCAATTCAGCAGAGACACAGGAAAATTATATTAAAGCTATGATTATGCAGATATTAGAGGAACAAAAAGAGGAAATGAACAAGGCCCTCAAAGAAATTCAGAAGGATTTAACTGTCCACATACAGGAACAATTAAAGATAGACAGAGAGGAAACAACCAAAATAGGAGACATAGTCAATCAGATGAAGGAAACGATACAAAGCATGAAACAGAATTAGAATCTACAAAGAAGACACAAACGGAGAAGAACCTGGAACTGGAGAACTTAGAGAAAAGATCAGGAACCACAAAGGTAAGCATCACCAATAGAATAGAAGAGATGGAAGAGAGAATCTCGGGAGCTGAAGATACGCTGGCTGAAATGAATTCATCAGTCTATGAAAAAAATAAAATCGGAAAAGTCCCAAACACAAAACATCCAAGAAATCAAGGATGCCATGAAAATATGAAACCTAAGAATAATAGGAATAGATGAAAAAGAAGACTCCAGGCTCCAAGGAACTGAAATTATTTTTAAGGAAATCATAGAAGAAAATTTTCCCAACTTTAAGAAAGAAATGTCCATAAGCATACAAGAAGCCTACAGAACACCAAATAGACTAGTCCAGAAAAGAAATACCTCTTGCCACATCATAGTCGAAACACTAAACCTACAAAACAAAGAAAATATATTAAAGGCAGCAAGGGAAAAGGGTCAAGTAACATATGAAGGTAGACCGATCAGAATCACACCAGATTTCTCATCAGAAACTATGAAAGCCAGAAGGGCCTGGGCAGAAGTCATGCCGTCCTTAAGGGAACACAGATGCCAACCAAGACAAAGATTTCAATCATCACAGATGGAGAAAACAAAATTTTCCATGACAAAACAAAATTCATGCAATACCTACACAGCAACCCAGCCCTACAGAAGGTACCAGAAGGAAAACTTCATTCCAAGGGAAATAACTACACCAAAGAAAATATAGGATAAAGATAACTTCCCAACGACAACAACAACAAAAA
>JAQQSO010006186.1:0-11482 GCA_028658305.1 Pachyuromys duprasi
CCTGAGAGCCACCCAGACCCCCAGTCAGCCTGCCTGACTGGCTGCCACGCCCCTGCAGTTCAACAGCTTTGAGCAGCTGTGCATCAACTTCACCAACGAGAAGCTGCAGCAGTTCTTCAACCACCACATGTTCGTGCTGGAGCAGGAGGAGTACAAGAAGGAGGGCATCGAGTGGACGTTCATTGACTTTGGGATGGACCTGCAGGCCTGCATCGACCTCATCGAGAAGGTGCTCCCTGTCTCCAACACCTGAGCCCTTCCATCTACACCCTACCCAGACATTTCAGAATTCCAGATAAAGTGGTAGCTCGTCTCCCTTCTGAGAAGGAGTTCAATCTAAGGGTCGGAAGCGGCGCTCTGTTTCCAGAGTTCAGTGTTGTCTGGAATATCTGAGACAGAGTGCTGATAGCTCTGTTCCCCGGGTCTTGAAACAGGACACACGAAAGACATCTAGAGGACAAAAGCATTTAGGGGTTGGTAGCTCTGTTCCCCGGGTCTTGAAACAGGACACACGAAAGACATCTAGAGGACAAAAGCATTTAGGGGTTGGCTTTCCCACCAGCCTGTTCACTGGCTCTGGGTTACACACATCTAAGGATCAGGAAATGTGAAAGTGGTACAGGGGTCATAAAAGTGCACCTTTTGGTTTTGGTTTTGTTTTTCAAGGCAAGGTTTCTCTGTGTAGCCCTGGCCATCCTGCAGTTCAGGATGGCCTTGAACTCGAAGATCCCTCTCCCCTGCCTCCTGAGTGCTGGGATTAAAGGCATGTGCCACCACTGCCTGGATAGTGCACCTATTTTTAAACTCAACACCACGGGGATCTGGCTCGTATGATGAAGGAACCAGTAGCAGCCACAAATCCAGACTTGGGGAAAAAAAAGTCCCTCTGACAACAACCCAAATCCCCACCTGTGGAAAGCTTGACAGGTGTCCGACAGTAGATAGATGCTATCCTTGAGCCAAGCCTGGTCTCCTCATACCCCCCAGGCACGTATGAACAATTACTGCCGTAGAGATGAATATCTCTCTACCTGAGCGAAGCTTACTCAATGATTCTCTACCTACACTCTCAGCCCATGGGCATCATGTCCATCCTGGAGGAGGAGTGCATGTTCCCCAAGGCCACAGACATGACCTTCAAGGCCAAGCTGTATGACAACCACCTGGGCAAGTCCAACAACTTCCAGAAGCCTCGCAACGTCAAGGGGAAGCAGGAAGCCCACTTCTCTTTGATACACTATGCTGGCACTGTGGACTACAACATTATCGGCTGGCTGCAGAAGAACAAGGACCCACTCAACGAGACAGTGGTGGGTTTGTACCAGAAGTCCTCCCTCAAGCTGCTCAGCAATCTATTTGCCAACTACGCCGGAGCTGATGCACGTAAGTACCCCGGCGGCAGTACTCTAAACTTTCTGCCACACCCCCCAAGACACGTCACTTGCAAAATTCCGCCACTTCCCTGGCATGGTATGCCCCAAGGTGTACAGAATGCACTCAGTGAGACAGAACTGGGTGGAGACGCCAAGTCGACCACGCTGAAAACCTTTGTCTGGTGGCCAGAAGAGGACAAAGTGTGAGGAGAGGCTGAGCTCTCCACTCCTTGCCTCCCTGCATGCCCGCTAAGGGCCGCTTTCCTCTGCTCCCTTTCCCACAGCTGTGGACAAGGGCAAAGGCAAGGCCAAGAAAGGCTCGTCCTTTCAGACTGTGTCCGCTCTGCACAGGGTGAGTGAGTGTGTCCAGCCCCAGCCTACCATGGCTCCCCCTTCATCCTGGTCCCTCAGTCCCCGCCCCTCCCAACAGCAGTTTTCCCCGGGATCACTCTTGACCCTTCCCCGTCATGTCTTTGGCCATCTCCTAGCCTCTAATCTTGCTTCCCATCTCACCTCTCTTCTCCTGTGATCTCCCTGACCACCTTTCATCTCCTCACTCCCTCTGTTCTCCCCATCCTCTCTACCCTTTCCTTCCATTTCCGTCTTCTCCTTCGCTTTTTATTTCTTCCTCTCTTCCGGCCTCAGGAAAATCTGAACAAACTCATGACAAACCTGCGCTCCACGCACCCTCACTTTGTTCGCTGCATCATCCCCAACGAGACGAAGTCTCCAGGTGAGCGCGTGAATTTGAGCTGTCCTGTTCTGAGCCTGTGCTGTCCCAGAGAGAGCACCTTCCAAGTGTCTGCCCAGTCACATTCTACTCCCAGGCTGCCCTTCCCAGGGTCGCCCTCTATTGGGAATGTACTTCAGGGTAATGTGTCAGGTGCTTCTGTGGATATTGCCTCATGAGTGGCTTATACCCCCTAATGAGACATAGAAGGAATGTCTATCTCTTTTTTTGATTATTTTTTTTTTTGAGACAGGGTTTCTCTGTGTAGCCTTGACTGTCCTGGATTCACTCTGTAGACCAGGCTGGCCTCGAACTCACAGCAATCCACCTGCCTCTGCCTCCTGAGTGCTGGGATTACAGGCTTGTGCCACAATGACCAGCTATATGTCTATCCATTTTTAAACCATAAGAAACAAAATATCAGGAAATCCAGGTTCAGAGCCTGGCTCAGATTTCAGTTAGCTCAGTGACCCACAAGTCACTTAATTTCTTAGCTCACCCACCTAGAATAACAGATACATCTGTCCTAAAAAACACTCATGATAGTAAGTATAAGTTATATAATAATAGATGAGGAAAATCTTTTGATCACTGTCAGAAGTGTAGCTGGGGGGAAACACGAGACAAATGGAGAATTGTTATGTCCTGCCTGACTTGCTAAAGTAAGCAGACATGTGTGCCAGAGCCAGGATGAGAGTCCAGAGGACTCAGTGTTACTCTAGCATTCTCCCCAATCACCTCTCCTCCCTGCTGCCCCAGGGGTCATGGACAACCCCCTGGTCATGCACCAGCTTCGATGCAACGGCGTGCTGGAGGGCATCCGCATCTGCAGGAAGGGCTTCCCCAACCGCATCCTTTATGGGGACTTCAGGCAGAGGTGGGTAAGGGGCACCCCAGGGCTCAGGGGTGGGCTGCCTCACTGGAGCGGGGGTCTGCGGTGGCCCTGGGATTCTGTGGCTGGAGCAGACCCGTGCGGAATGCAAATGACTCTGAGAACTTCCCTCCCAAGGTATCGCATCCTGAACCCAGCAGCCATCCCTGAGGGGCAATTCATTGATAGCAGGAAAGGGGCTGAGAAGCTGCTGGGATCCCTGGACATTGACCACAACCAGTACAAGTTTGGTCACACCAAGGTGAGGAAAGGAAAGAGACAAATTAATTAAGGACATTGCTTTCCCCTTGACTCTTCATTTTTTCCTCTCACTCTCTTACCAGTCATCATCTCTGAACTACACGCTACCTCGCCACTCCCAGAACCGCTTTCCCACCCCATCTCCAGCTGCCAATGGCATCCTCCTTCCAATTCTCCCCTCAGTTGTCCCCAAATGCCCAGTGTTTACCCCTCATACTCCTTTCTGGTCATGCCAACACATGCCTTCTCTGCAGGTGTTCTTCAAGGCAGGGCTGCTGGGGTTGCTGGAGGAGATGCGTGATGAGAGGCTGAGCCGCATCATCACCCGAATCCAGGCCCAGTCCCGAGGTGTGCTGTCCAGAATGGAGTTCAAGAAGCTGCTGGAACGCAGGTGAGGGACCTTTAAAGGAGGTCCCTAGTCCTCCTGAGGTCCAGGCTAATTCAGTGACAGTGTCAAGAGAAAGACTTATGTGGGCCCAAAAGGAGGAGTTCAGTAGGAGGGAATCTTATGAACACAAGATGGTCCTTAGCATTTGAAGGCCTCAGGCAGGGTGAGGTAGATGAAGGAAAGGGGGTTTCAGCTAGGAAGAAGGGCCTCAAATGAGAAGGAACAGGAGCAGCCCTCCTGCTGGTCCTCTTACTGTGCCTGCAGAGACTCCCTGCTCATAATCCAGTGGAACATCCGGGCCTTCATGGGGGTCAAGAATTGGCCGTGGATGAAGCTCTACTTCAAGATCAAGCCACTGCTGAAGAGCGCAGAGACCGAGAAGGAGATGGCCAACATGAAGGAGGAGTTTGCGCGAGTCAAAGATGCTCTAGAGAAGTCTGAGGCTCGCCGCAAGGAGCTGGAGGAGAAGATGGTGTCCCTGCTGCAGGAGAAGAATGACCTGCAGCTCCAAGTGCAGGCGGTGAGACCACGTAGCCATCATTAGCTCCTCCCTCATGCTTTGGTCAAACTCCCCACAACCCTGCAGTTCTCTCTGACTAGGAGTGGCTCACAGGCTGAGGATTCTGGGAGTTCACTCCCAAAGGCCTCCAAACTGGTCCTCAGAAGGAGAAAAGGCAAAAAGAATTCCCTTTTAAATACACAGGCTTAGCCATGTATGGTGGCACACACCTGTTATCCCAGCACTCGGGAGATGGAGGCAAGAGAATCAGAGAATCAGGAGTTCAAGGTCAGCATGGTTACAGATTGAGCTCAAGGACAGCCTGGGCTGTAAGAGATCCTGTCTCAAAAGTATATATTTGTATACACACATATTGAGAGAGAGAGGGAGAGAAAGAGAGAGAGAGATCCTAGGGGAAACTAGAAATCATCTTTGAGCCTACATTTCTTCAGTTTAGACAGGAATCAACCCCCCTGTCTCATAGGTTAAAATCAGAGTGTGTGACATTGGCAAATGCAGAAGCATTCTCAAGCGAGAAGACTAGAGAAAAAGGCCGTATGAAGACTTTGAGTTCCCTCCTGTCCTCCTCTCCCCACCATACCACTGTAAACCTCCCTCCATAGCCTCCTGCAGCTCTTCAGAACAAGCTGGGGTCCCTCTCCTCTCTGTGTGATGCACCTCTAGCTTCCACTACCTGAGAGGGCAAGGGCTTGTTTCCTCTGATCAGCCTCCCTCTCTGTTCCTTGTCCCCAGGAACAAGACAACTTGGCTGATGCAGAGGAGCGATGCGACCAGCTGATCAAGAACAAGATCCAGCTGGAGGCCAAGGTGAAGGAGATGACCGAGAGGCTGGAGGATGAGGAGGAGATGAACGCTGAGCTCACTGCCAAGAAGCGCAAGCTGGAAGATGAGTGCTCGGAGCTCAAGAGGGACATCGATGACCTGGAACTGACTCTGGCCAAGGTGGAGAAGGAGAAGCACGCGACAGAGAACAAGGTGAGGCCACTCCCTCCGGCTCCAAACCACAGTGCGTTCCTTGTTGTAGCATGGGGGTTCTCCTCAGTGTCTTCAAGGAGGATGTCCTTTGACTTGAGGGGAACGCGAGATGTTTGCTTTGCAGGTTAAAAACCTGACAGAGGAGATGGCTGGGCTGGATGAGATCATTGTCAAGCTGACAAAGGAGAAGAAAGCTCTGCAAGAGGCCCACCAGCAGGCCCTGGATGACCTTCAGGCCGAGGAAGACAAGGTCAACACACTGACCAAGGCCAAGGTCAAGCTGGAGCAGCAGGTGGATGATGTAAGTGGACTGGACATGATGGGTTTAGCCTGTCCTGTGTTGAGGGGTATGTGTGAGTGTGTGTGTGTGTTTGGGTTGGCGTGCTGGAGGGTATTGGAAAGTTTATAGCCTGATACCTTCCCAGAATAAAACTGGGGTATAGAAAGCATGAGGGTTATCAATGTCAAATAATGTATCTAATCTCACTGTTACCATCAAGAACAGAGGTGGCTTTTTTTTTTGGTTTTGTTTTGATTTTGATTTTGTGGTTTTGAATCAGAGTTTCTCTATGTAGTCCTGGCTGTCCTGAAACTCACTCTGTAGACCAGTCTGGCTTCCAGCTCAACAGAGATCCACTTGCCTCTGCCTCCTGAATGCTGGGATTAAAGGCATCGACCACCATGCCCGGACAGAGCTGGCTTTTTATTTAATTAAGGCTTAAAGTTAAAAATTTAAACCCACATAACTCTATCTCTGACCACAGGGTTGAGAGGGTTTATCTCATGAGACCATTATGTATCTCTTTGGTTAATGGTTAGGCTCTTTGCAGAGGATCTTTGCAGCGGCCGATCCTGAGTGACCTCATATGTGTGTATGTCCATGGAAATCCTTACCATCCTGCTCTAATAACCCAAGCATCTGTCTCAGCCGCAGGACTAAGCGCTCCCTTCAGATGGGAACTTGAGTTTGCTCAGTTCTGTTTCTTCAGTGCCCTGCACAGAGCTTGGAGCCAGTAGGAACTTACAGGATGCTAAAGAGTGGTTACGGCTTTGGAATCTTATCCCACATCCATTCATTCATTCATGAAATATCTATTGAGCAAACCCTTCATTCTAGACATTCTCACGGTTCTCTGGAAACACTGGTCCTTTCTAGGGACATTTCCAAAGTCCTAGATTCTCTAAGGAGTCCTGAAACGCAGATTAACCAAACTCAGGTCAGGATGTCCTACCTCATGGTACATGACCTGTGCTTCTCTCCACCAGCTGGAGGGATCCCTGGAGCAGGAGAAGAAGGTGCGCATGGACCTGGAGCGAGCAAAGCGGAAGCTGGAGGGTGACCTGAAGCTGACCCAGGAGAGCATCATGGACCTGGAGAATGACAAGCAACAGCTGGATGAGCGACTTAAAAAGTACCGTGTTCCCATACTGCCCAGCTCAGCCCAGTACAAGCCGATCCCGGGGCCAGCCTGAGAGGCAACGGATGCGCAAACTGAGGGCAGAGACTTACAGAAGGAGTGCTTTCCTTCCTGACACACATTAGGCTCCAAGGTCGTCCCTAGCCAAGAGTTTCACAGGGATTCCTCAAGCCCCTTATCCCTGCTAGGCCCTTGGAGAGGTGAAAACAAAAGCTTGCTTTCTTTGTGAGTACTCAGTCAGACAGAGAGGAAGGCAGCACATAGAAGCCTCCCAGGGAAGTCTTCTTTCTGGTTTGTTTTGTTTTTGTTTTTCCAGAAAGCATATTGAACCTCAAAGAAATTGCTCTATTTTTCCATAAATGAATGGATTGGGCCATTTCTTTTTCTAGGTAGCTTCTAGTCCCAGTCTTTACTAAAAGTCCTTCCAAAACGTACACACGCAATTGGGGACTAATGAGTTGCAAAAACATGTTTTGATATTTGAGGCTCTTATAATACTTCAACTTGTATTTGCATAGGAGTCTTCACTCTTCCCTAGGCACAGTTTGTTGAGTGAATGGATGAATTACGTATGGCCCTAATGGTTCTTTTCTTTTATATTTTATTTTTAAGTGTGTGTGTGTTTGTGTGTGTGTGTGTGTGTGTGCAGTACCCACAGAAGTCAGAAGAGGGCATCCGATCCCCTGGAGCTTAACTAACAGGTGGTTGTGAGCTGCATGATGTGACTCCTGAGAACTGATCTTTCTTCCTCTGGAAGAGCAGTACCCTCAACTGCTGAGCCATCTCTCTAGCTCCTCCTCAGAACCCTTATAGAGAGGATGTCTGTAGTCCTACTTTACCAAAGAGATAGCTAAGGCTCGGAAAGGCCAATGAGTAGAGAGGGAAGTGAAGATGATCAAAGTGCATGAGCTAGTTGTAAGACGCTACCTTTATGAAACCCAGCACTATGTACATTGAATATACACCAATAACAGAAAGAGGTGATGGAGTTTGCCTAAGCTAACAGTGACACGTTAAAGACCAGCACGCACACACACACACACACACACACACACACACACACACACACACACAAGGTCTTTGAAATAGTCTCATCACTTCACAGATGCGAAAACATGGGCTAAAGAGGGGACAGTCCCACAGCACAGCCCTGCCACTCTGCTTCAGGGCTTTTCCATTACATTCTCACTGGATTGAATCCAACACCAGGCGTTACTCTTTGGACATTCTAAAATGTCCAAAGTCTATTCCCTCCTGCAACTTTGTTTTATAGCCTCTGGTCGTATACTCCAGGTGCCTGGCCTCCTAGCTCACCCTCTTTCTTCCCTACAGAAAAGACTTTGAGTTAAATGCGCTCAATGCCAGGATTGAGGATGAGCAGGCCCTGGGCAGCCAGCTGCAGAAGAAGCTCAAAGAGCTTCAGGTAATTGTGGGGTGATCCAGCTGAGCGTGCCACCCCTGGCTGGTTCTCAGCCTCTCTTGGTCCCCCTCCAGCCTATGCTATTCCTGCATCCCAGAACCTTGTGTCCATGAAAGGAGACAAAATGAGCAAATCTCCCTATGGGAATTATATGATCCCAAGAAGACACAGAAAGAGCCTGGGAGGCCTTGGGGGGCGGGTATGGACAACGAACACAAAGGTTTACTGGGCAGAACTCCTGGTTTTCTGTCTCGGTTCCGTCTAGTCAAGAGATCGTGCAGTTCTACCACAGACCTCTGGGTCTCCATGTCCACCCTGTCACCTGGTGACCTTCAAGGTCCCTGGAGCCTTTATGGTTCTTTCCCCTACAGCAGACAGAGTTGGGTCTCTAGCTGTTTTATCAAATAGGTGTGGTTTTCTCAGTTAGACTTTTGCTGTTTTCTTGCCACTAAACTGCTTCGGAAAACCCACAAAAACACAGATGTCTTTGTCCTTCTCCAAGAGATCCAGCTGTTTCTTTCTAATAAAAGAGAATTCGCAGTGCCCAAGCCTAGTTGGAAGGCTGACTGGGCTGCTCAAGACACCTTCCCCCAGGTCCTTCTACACTCACCTCTCCATAGGCCAGGGGCCTCTTAGAGCCCGAGGTGGGGGGGGGTCAGTGGAGGGGACCAGGAAGCAGGTCTGAAGCCCCCCGTCCCTGGCTAGGCACGCATCGAGGAGCTGGAGGAGGAGCTGGAAGCCGAGCGCACAGCCCGCGCCAAGGTGGAGAAGCTGCGCTCAGACCTGTCCCGGGAGCTGGAGGAGATCAGTGAGAGGCTGGAGGAGGCCGGCGGGGCCACGTCTGTGCAGATCGAGATGAACAAGAAGCGCGAGGCCGAGTTCCAGAAGATGCGGCGGGACCTGGAGGAGGCCACCCTGCAGCACGAGGCCACGGCCGCGGCCCTGCGCAAGAAGCACGCCGACAGCGTGGCTGAGCTGGGCGAGCAGATAGACAACCTACAGCGGGTGAAGCAGAAGCTGGAGAAGGAGAAGAGCGAGTTCAAGCTGGAGCTGGATGACGTCACCTCCAACATGGAGCAGATCATCAAGGCCAAGGTGGGCCCTCCCGGCTGCTTCCCTCCTCTAGTTCCTCCATCTGCCTTTGCTTTTTATCTCCTTTATTCCTCGATGGCTCATTTTCTTCTTTAACTGCAGTTCTTACTCCATTTTGCTCTCTTCCTGCACCTACTCTATAACTCCTTCCTCTCTTAGGCTAACCTGGAGAAGATGTGTCGGACCTTGGAAGACCAGATGAATGAGCACCGGAGCAAGGCTGAGGAGACCCAGCGTTCTGTCAATGACCTCACCAGCCAGCGGGCTAAGCTGCAGACAGAGAATGGTGAGCCCAGGGCTGGCGCTCCATGGGCCCCAACCTCCTGAGCCACCCCGACCATGGGTGCACATGGTGCCTCACATACCCGAGGTCTCTCCAGAGAAGGGGGCCTAAGACGTAGGGAAAAGATTAAGGGTGGAGAGAGGTGAAGATACCTCGGTGCTTCCCCAGGGGAGCTGTCCCGGCAGCTGGATGAGAAGGAGGCGCTGATCTCTCAGCTGACACGAGGCAAGCTCACCTACACCCAGCAGCTGGAGGACCTCAAGAGGCAGCTGGAGGAGGAGGTCAAGGTGAGGCCTGCACTCAGTGTCTCTTTCTTCCCTAAGAGCGGAGGCTTGTCTGGTCCACAATTCTGTACAAACTGTAAAACGAAGTAACAACACAGACTTTACTAAGTGTCTTTTAAATCTGTTCCCCGGGCTGAGAGAGGCCTTTTGCCCTCATGCTGCCATGCTGGTGTGGGGGTGGCGGTGAGGAGTCAGAAAGAAAAGCATCTAAGGCAGCGGATCTCAACCTGTGGGTCGAGACGCCTTTTGGGGTTGAACAACCCTTTCACGGGGGTCGAATATCAGATATCCTGCACGTCACATGATTCATAACAATTAGTGACACCACAGTTATGAAGTAGTAACAAAAATAAATCCACGGTTGGGGGTCACCACAATGTGAGGAACGGGTATTAGAGAGTCATAGCATTGGGAGGGTTGAGAACCACTGATGTAAGAAAACAGGTTTTGGCTTTCTTGACTGCAGATATCTGGGGTGCAGGGACTGCATACAAGGGTCCTAGGATTATGAGAGCAATTTGAAGGCAGAAGAAAAGTAAGCTGGAACCTATTTCCAGCACAGGACTGAGTTTATTAAAAAGAGATGAGTCCTCCCAGGGCTAGGGCTGGGGAGAGAGCTCAGTCAGTAAAGTGTGTTGCTGCGAGAGCGTGAAGATGGTTGGGCCCGAGTTCAGTTCCCAACACCTGTGTAAAAAGCTGGGCGTGCCACACTTGTAATCTCAGCGCTGAGAAGGCAGAGACAGGGAGATCTAGCAGCCAGCCCAGCCAGTTTGGTGCTGCTTAGGTCTCAGGGACAGACTTTGTCTCAGAAAATATGGTGGGCAGCGTCTGTGAAATGATCCCCAAGGTTGACTTCAGGCCTCCATAGGCATGCGCAAATACCCAACATCCTCCCACGAGATCCCAAAGCTCAGTACTGGCCTCCCTCTTATGGTGTGAGGATCTTAGGGGAGACTTGCTCATGCCTCTGTGTGCCCCTGTAAGTACAATGAGTGACAAGATCTGCAAGGAGCCCTGAGCAACGGGCACAAGGGCGTTGTAAGCAGTGTGGCACTGCTTTGCTATTCAGGGGCATTCTTGCTCAGGACACGACGCCAGCTTCACTGGAGGCTTAGAAGTAGATGTGGCCAACTGAGCATGTTGAGACTGGGGGAAAGGGGTGGCAGGGGCGATCCTACGGAGAAAGCTGACCCACTTCTTTGATGCCCACCTCCTCCCAGGCCAAGAACGCCCTGGCCCACGCACTGCAGTCAGCCCGGCATGATTGTGACCTGCTGCGGGAACAGTACGAGGAGGAGACGGAGGCCAAGGCTGAACTACAACGTGTCCTGTCCAAGGCCAACTCAGAGGTGGCCCAGTGGAGGACCAAGTACGAGACGGACGCTATACAGAGGACGGAGGAGCTGGAGGAAGCCAAGTGAGTCCTGGGCAGCCAGCCCTTGCTGAGGCTCCCTTGCATCCCAGCCCGATGCTCAGTAGACCACACATAGGGGACTCCTGGGTAGTGCGTGACAGTGCAGGAGGGCCCTGCCCCAGCCCACCTCCTGCTCCTCTCAGGGAAGCTTTTTGCTCGCGTTATGTTTCTCATCCGAATATAAGACGAACAAAAGGTTTGTCTGAGGGCTGAGTGCTCCCACCTGGGGTAGGGTGCCATAGGGAATAGCCGCCGCAGCCAAGAAGGATGAGGCCTCACGGTCCTCACAGGTGCTAGATGTCTTCTTGCTCAGTCACCAGGATCTGCCTGCCAAGCTCTCAGCCTCTGGGAGCCTGTCCTCAGGCTTTTCTGAGTGCTTCTCGGCTGTCAAGGATAGTCTTCTGAAAGGCTCACGTTTTCATGTCCACACCTACCTCCTGCATTCCCCCTCCC
>JAQQSO010006187.1:0-11481 GCA_028658305.1 Pachyuromys duprasi
AAATAATGATTTGTGAATTTTGAAACTTTAGTATTTTGTTTCTGGAATGAGTCAGTGGCCAAATAACTGAAGAAAAATAAACAGGCCTGTGCTTGCCATTTTTAGGCTGCTAGAGCCCTTCAGTAAACTACTAAGTTCAGCTGCCACTGTGAGGTACAACTGTTCATTGCTGGTGGAACAATGCTCCATTGTGCTGATTTTCAGGGAATATTTCCTAGGAGATTTCACCTCACTGTTACTGCTCTCTTCTTAATAAAGCTAATTTTCAGCTGCAGCTGACCAGTGAGTATATGAGCAAAACAAAGTTTGCTCTTTCATAGTTCTAGTATTTAATAATCACAAATGATTATTCAACCCCAGGGAGCCAGCATGACATATTGTTAAATCAAAAGATCAATCATATGTATATTATAAACATTAAAATTCCCTCTAAATCTACAAAAACCAGTCTTCCTTCCTCTTCACTGCTCTCAACATTCTTTTCTTCCAAATTCCCAGAGAATATCCCAACTTGTCTTAGTTAGGTTTCCTTTTGCTTCAAACAACCTCAAACCCTAAAAGCAAGGTGGCAAGAACATACATTATTTGTTTTACAATTCCATATTGTTGTTCATAATCAAATAAGTGAGAACAAGAAGTCAAAGAAGTTTGAAACCTAGGGTAGACACTGAAGCAGAGGCCAGGCCAAGATGGCAACTGTTGGCTGGTTTGTCCTTGCTTGCTCAACCTAATTTTACATAGAAAAAAAAAAGACCACCAGCTCATGGATGGAACCACCTACAATGGGCTGTACCTTTTATTAGTCATTAATTAAGAAAACAATTTACAGATGACTATATTGGAGGCATTTTCTCAATTGAGGTTCCCTCTTTTCAGATATAACTCTTGTGTGTCGAGTGACATAAAACTAGCCAGCACAGGTGGACCCTGGCAAACACAAGTCTTTTATTTGAAGTTACATTACAAATATAGAATCTAGAAAAGACATTACACATTATACAGGTATATTACATGTGTATGGTATATAGTATTATATATATATATATATACATATATATAAACACATTGGTTCTAAGAAGGTTAAAAGGGAAAGAAGCTCAAAGACCTTATGTCCTTACTTCTGATATTTGATGTACATGTCAAAAGAGTTTCATTGTATTGTTTACATTAGTTATTATCTGATTTAGCTGCTCCACTGGAGAGCCAAGTCACAAGGACAAATTCTGAATCTGCCTCAGGATTGCATCAGCTTCAGAGATAAGTCACAGGTCCTTGCTGCAAAAGAAAGAAGGTATATGATTTATGCATGCGTGCATAATAGTTATGTGTATATACTATACAAAAATAGTTAGCAACACAATCAGGTGTTACATCAGTGGGTATATAAACAAATTGAATGGAAGGCCTAGGATAGTTGGAAGTTCTTCACCTGTTGGTGAGTTATTGAGTACACTAGGTATTTAGATGCCAGATTGGTGAGGCCAAGGTCTTTGCAATGCAAAATATTCCTCTTCTTGAGCTTCCCAACATTCCTAATAATGTGTCCCCTTACTACAGTTCTCCATGTTGTGGTGACCACCAACCACAAAATTATTGTGCTGTTATTATATAACTATAATTTTGCTCTGTTATGAAACATAATTATTTGATATGCAGAGTATCTGTTATATTACCCCTAAATGGGTCATGACCCACAGGCTGAGAATCATTGATTTAATGGGAACGGGTAGATATTAAATCATTTCTTGGTCTGGTTGGTTTGCTGTCTTAATGAATTCTCAGTCTTGGTTTTACTCATATTCTCATGCACTCATACACTCTCAATGTACTCTGATATGAGTATTTTCTGCTGCAATTTCACCTCCAGAAAAATGTTATTTACAAATCTGTGGTATTCATTCACATAGCAAGAATCATCAATATATTTTCTTTGTGTTTGAACATGAGATGGATTTAAATAATTTCAATACAGTCAGAAACAAGATAAGGGTGTTAAATTTAATTTTGTGTTGAATATATTAATAACTATTAATTTAAATACTTAAATCCTTCACAATTGTTCATTGTACAGACTGAAGTCTTAGAATATCAAGGTAAAATTATGTAAAGGACATTCAAATAGGAAGAGACAAATTCAGATTTGCATATATAATTCTCTATACAGGAGACCGTAAAGATTAAAATAAACCATTCTTAAAGCAAATAAAGTTTCATGACATTGACAGAACACAAAAGTAATACCCCCAAAGCTGAAATTCACTTATATAGTATATAGAGATAAACAGGAACGCAATTCCATTCAGTATAGCCACAAAAGTATCTAGAATTAAAAATAACCAGCTAAATGACAGGTTTCTCCAAGGAGAACATTCAGATACAAAAAAGGAAACTGAAGAAAGCACTAGAAGATATAAATACTTACTGTGCTACAGGAAGAAAAATTTGTTTTATGAAGATGGTTATTCTACCAAATGCAATACATGCACTGAACACAAATGAATCAGACCACCAGGCCAATCTTCATAATATGACAAGGACAGTCCCAGAATTTATGTAAAATCATAAAAGCCCATACACAGCTGACCAACCCTGTAGAACATCAACAGTACAAGATATGTACCTATACCACGCTTGAAGGTACATTACAGAATCATAGCATGATACTGCCAAAAAAATACATATATGTCAATGTAATAAAATTGAGTGTAAGAATATGAGTCCACAGAACTACAGCTCCTTGACTTTGGACAAAAGCACTCAAACTATGCACTGAAGAAAGATAGCACCTTTATCAAATGGTGCTGGGCAGATTGGAGTCCAACCACACCATACTACACACACACACACACACACACACACACACACACACACACACCACCACCACCACCACCACCAACAACAACAACAACAACAACAACAAACTAGATGTTTATCATTTACTTTTTATAAAACTCTACCCCAAGTCATCAAAGATTTCAATATGAGACCTGATACTCTAGCCAAAGTTATGACCTTTTCTAATAAGACAAAAAATTGGCATCTGGTGATTGTGTAACTTGAACACTTATGTACATTGCAGTGGACTGTCAACGAAGAGAAGTGTTAGTCTTCAGAATGGGGCAAAAATATTTTACCTATTTTTCTGCCAGAGGATTAGGGTATAGAATATATCAAGAACTCAAGAAATGAAAATTATTAAGGAACACACAGCCCAAATAAAAACTTATGAAGTAGAAAGGTCTTAAAAGAAGAAACACAAACAGCTAGGAAATGATTAAAGGAGTGCTCATCATTTATATCTATTATGTATGTGCCAACAAAACAATATATTCAGCACAAAATCAAGTCATAAAAAATCTCATTCTGGTTAGGGGAAGTGATCTCAAAGTATTACACCTAGTTGAGAAGCTGTAGTTCTTTGATTGTTCTTGGGAAAGGAAGAGTAAGCTTTCCTTAAGCTTACAATCCTTCCTGAACTTCTACCCATGCTCCAGTAACTGGTCTTATGACCATGCACATACAAGTGGAAGTAAGTGGATTCAAAAGTCTTAAAAAGGAATGCTAGAAAAACAATCTGGGGAGTGAAAGAAAAGTATAAGGGAATAGGAGACAATTAGAGAAGAAGGAATGGAGGAGAGTAGGTTTGAAAATAAACTTATGTGTTTGAGCAATTAGAGTCTGACCTGGAAGTGAACTGAACCAGAGAGCATGTCTGAAGTAGACGTAGGCTCTCTACACATATGTAACAGACTTGCATGTGGGTCTTCATGTGAGATTCCTAAAACAGGATCATTGGCTGTCTCTGACTACAAGGCCTGCTTTTGGATCTCTTTCCCCTAATTGAGTTGCCTGGCTTAACCTCAATAGAAGATGTGCCCTTCTCCATGCATACCCCTCCCCAAGTACAACGATAGGGGTGGTCTTCCTCTCATTCCTTCTTTTTTAATATTAATTTTTATTTTTTCATATTAATCACAGATTATTTACTTTGTATCCCAGCTATAGCCCCCTCCCTCATTCCCTCCAAATCCCTCCTTACCTCCCTCATCTCCTCTCTATCCCTTTCCAAGTCCACTGCTATGGGAGGTACTCCTCCCCTTCTATCTTACCCTAGCTTATCAGGTATCTATAGAGCTGGCTGCAATGTCTTCCTCTGTGTCTTAGCAAGGCTGTTCCTCCCCTGGGGAGCTGGGGGAGGTAAATGATCCAGTCATTGAGTTCATGTCAGAAATAATTCCTCTTCCCTTTACTAGGATACCCACTTGGATACTGAGGAACCATGGGCTATCTCCAAACAGGGGTTCTAGGTAATATCCATATACGGTCCTTGGTTGGAGAAACAGTCTCATAGAGGACCACGTGCCCTGTTATATTTTGTCCTTGTGGAGCTCCTGTCCTCTCCAAGTCATACTAACTCCCCCTTTTATCATACAATTCTCTGCACTCTACCAAAGTTTTGGTTATCAGTCTCATCATCTGCTATGATACTCTCCTAGGCAGAGTCTTTCAGAGGCCCTCTGCCCTAGGCTCCTGTCCTGTTTCTTTGATTCTCTTATTTCCCATGTCAATCCCATTTGTCTTTCTAAGTGAGGACTGATCATCTTAGCCCAGGTCCTCTTTCTTGTTTATCTTCTTTAGGTGCACATATTTTAGTATATTTATCCTATCCTATAGGACTCTGTAAGTGAGTATATATCATGTGTGTCTTACTGCTCCTGGGATACCTCACTCAGGATGATCTTTTCTAGATCCCACCATTTGCCTGCAAATTTCATGATTTCTTTGCTTTTAATTTCTGAATTGTATTCCATTGTGTAAAAGTAGCACAATTTCTGTATCTATTCCTCCATTGATGTATATCTGGGTTGTTTCCAGTTTCTGGCTATTACAAACAAAGCAGCTACAAACATGGTGGAATAAAAGTACTTTTTGGGTACTTGAGCTTCTTTTGGATATATGCCTAGGAGTGGTATAGCTGGATCTTGAGGAAGCACTGTTCCTAATTGTCTGAGAAAGAACCAGATGGATTTCCAAAGTGGTTGTACAACTTTACATTCCCACCAGCAATGGAAGAGTGTATCCAATTCTCCAAAACCTCTCCAGCATGTGTTGTCACTTGAGTTTTTAACCTTTGCCATTCTGATGGGTATAAGGTGAAATCTCAGAGTCGGTTTGATTTGCATCTCTCTGATGGCTAAGGAAGTTGAGCATCTTTTAGGAGTTTCTCTACTGTTTTATATTCCTCTACAGAGAATTCTCTGTTTAGCTCTGTACCATATTTTTAATTGGATTGCTTGATTTATTGCTTTTTAATTTCTTTAGTTCTTTATATATTCTGGATATCAGCCCTCTGTCAGATATAGGGTTAGTGAAGATTCTTTCCCAGTTTGTAGGCTGTCATTTTGTTCTGATGACAATGTGTTTTGCTTTACAGAAGCTTTTCAGTTTCACGAGGTCCCATTTATCAATTGTTGCTCTAAGAGCCTGTGTTGTTGGTGTTCTGTTCAGGAAGTTCTCTCTTGTGCCTATGAGTTCCAAGGTCTTCCCCTCTTTTTCTTCTAACCGACTTAGTGTATCTGGTTTTATGTGAGGGTCTTTGATCCACTTGGACTTTAGTTTTGTGCAAGGTGATAAGTATGAATCTATTTTCATTTTTCTGCATGTAGACATCCAGTTGGACCAGCACCATTTGTTGAAGATGAAGGTCATTTTTCCATTGAATGGTTTCGGCTTCTCTGTCAAACGATCAAGTATACATAGTGTTTGGATTTATTTCTGGGTCTTTTATTCAGTTCCATTTACCTACTTTTCTGCATCTATGTCAATACCATGCATTTTTATTAGTATTATTGTGTAGTACACCTTGAGATCACAGATGGATATGCCTCCAGATGATCTATTGTTGTACAGGATCATTTTGGAAGTTCTGGGGTTTTGTTTCTCCATATGAAATTAGGAATTATTCTTTCAAAGTCTGTAATGAATTTTTTTTGGTATTTTGATGGGAATTGCATTGAATCAGTAGTTTGCTTTTGGCAGGATGGCCATTTTCAATATGTTAATCCTACGGGTCACCGAGCACAGGAGATCTTTCCATCTTCTGATATCTTCTTCAATTTCTTTCTTCAGAGACTTGATTTTTTTTTTCAAACAGGTCTTTCACCTGCTTGGTTAAAGTTGCCCCATGGTACTTTATGTTATTAGTGGCTATTGTGAAGGGTGTTGTTTCCCTGATTTTTTTTTCTAGGAGGGCTTCTGTTTTTTGTTTTTTTGTTTTTTGTTGTTTTTTTTTTTTTTTTTAGTTAATTGTGTATCCAGCAACTTTGCTGAAGGAGTTTATTAGGTGAAGGAGTTCTCTGGTTGAGTTTTGGGGGTCACTCATGTATACTATCATATCATCTGCAAATAGTGAAACTTTGACCACTTCCTTTCCTATTTGTATCCTCTTGATCGCCTCTACTTATCTTATAGCTCTAGCTAGGCCTTCCAGTACTATGTTGAATAGATATGGAGAGAGTGGACAGCCTTGCCTTGTCCCCGATTTCAGTGGAATTGACTTATGTTTCACTCTATTGAGTTTGATGTTGGCTATAGGTTTGCTTTATATTGCCTTTACTATATTTAGGCATGTGCATTGTATTCCTAATCTCTCCAAGACTTTAAACATGAATGGATATTAGACCTTGTAAAATGCTTTTTTGGCATCCAGGGAGATGATCATGTGGTTTTTCTCCTTCAGATCATTTATATGGTGGATTATATTGATGGATTTCTGTATATTGAACCATCCTTGCATGCCTGGGATAAAGCCTACTTGGTGATGATGAATGATATCTTCTTATGTGTTCTTGGATTTGGTTTGTAAATATTTTATTGAGTATTTTTTACTGGAAAACTGAACAATAGGATTTATTTATAAACAAATTCAACATTTGTACTTATCTCTGACAAAGTTCTGCAATGTCATCACATTTTTAAAGTCATTTAACCTCCAAAATTTTACACAATTATAAAATGTACCAAGAATATAATTTAATCCAACACCACAAGCAATCAATCAGCTGTTGACCACCGAAAGAACAATGAGCTGAGTGATTCACTTCTATAAGGTTAATAATTTCGTGCTTTAAATATGTTTTTAATGCAATTTATTTTTATATCAATCACAGGTTAGGTACTTTGCATACCAGGTGTAGCCCCTTCCTCATTCCCTCCCACTCTCCCCATCCCTCCCTCATCTCCTCCCTGCCTCCTCCAAGTCCACTGAGGGAGGAGGACCTCCTCCCCTCCCATCAGACCCCAGATCATCTTGTCTCCTCAGAGTATTTTTGAATCAATCTTCAAAAGAGAAATAGATCTAAAGTTCTCTTTTTTATTGGGTCTTTTTGTGGTTTAGGTATCAAGGTGACTGTGGCTTCATAGAATGAGCTTGGTAAAGTTCTTTCTCTTTCTATTTTGTGGAATAGTTTGAAGAGCATTGGACTTAGCACTTCTTCGAAGGTCAGGTAGTATTCTGTGCTGAATCCATTTGGCTCAGAACTTTTTTTGAAGGGAGTCTGTTGATGACTGCTTCTATTTCCTTAGGGGATATGGGAGTATTCAATTTTTCTACGTGAACCTGACTTAATTTTGGTAAATGGAATCTATCTAGAAAATTGTCTATTTCTTTTAGATTTTCAAAATTGTGGCTTGTAGGCTTTTGTAGTACGACATGATGATTGTTTGGGTTTCCTCAGTGTTTGTAGTTATGTCCCCATTTTCAATTCTGATTTTTCTAATTTAAATAATTTCTCTTTGCCTTTCAGTTATTTTGGCTAAGAGTTGGTCTATCTTGTTCATTTTCTCAAAGAACCATCTCTAGGTTTCATTGATTCTTTGAATAGTTTTATTTGTTTCCAATTGATTGATTTTAGCCCTGAATTTTATTATTTCCAACCGTCTATTCCTTTTTGGTATATCTGCTCCTTTTTTTTTCCTAGGGCTTTCATTTGGGCTATTAAGTTGCTAGTATGAGATGTTACAAATTTCTTCTTGAAGGCACTTAGTGCTATGAATTTTCCTCTGAGCTCTGTTTCCATTGTGTCCCATAAGTTTGGGTATATTGTATCTTTATTTTCATTGAATTTTAGAAAGTCTTTAATTTCTTTCTTTATTTCTTCCTTAACCCAGTGCCATTGAGTAGTAACTTGTTCAGTTTCCATGTGCGTGTAGGTTTTACATAATTTCTATTGTTTTAGAGGTCCAGCTTTAGTCCATGGTGGTCAGATAGAATACAGGGGATTATTTCAATCTTCTCATATCTGTTTGTATCTGTTGAGGTTTGCTTTTTCACCAACTATGTGGCCTATTTTGGAGAAGGTTCCATGACGTGCTCAAAAGAAGGTATACTCTTTTGAGTTTGGGTGAAAAGTTTGGTAGAAATCTATTATGTCCATTTCAATAAGGGCCTCTGCAAGTGCTTTTATTCCCCTATTTGGCTTCTGTCTAGATGATCTGTCCCTTGGTGAGAATGGGGTGTTAAAATCCCCCACTCTTAAGGTGTTGGCATCAATGTGTGATTTATGCTTTAGTAATGTTTCATTTACGAATGTAGGCATTTTATTTGGGGCATAGATATGCAGAATTGTGATGTCCTCTTGATGGATTTTTCCTTTGATGAGAATGTAGTGCCCCTCCTCATCTTTTTTGATTGATTTGGTTGAAAGTCTATTTTATTATATAATAAGATTGCTACCCCAGCCTGTTTTCTGGGTCCATTTGCTTGGAAAATATTTTTCCAGCCCTTCACTTTGAGGTAATGTTTATCTTTGTTGCAGAGGTGTGTTTCTTGGATGCAGCAGAATGTTGGATCTTGTTACTGCACCCATTCTGTTAGTCTGCTTCTTTTTAATGGTGAGGTCAGTCCATTGAAGATGATAGATAATAGTGACCAATGAACATTAGTTCCTTTTATTGTGGAGTTGGTGGTCTTAGTGTGATTCATTGCATGTTTTCTTTTAATTTTTGTAGGGATATTATCTGTATCCTGTGTTTCTTGCGAGTAGTTGTTTTCGTTGGATTGGAGTTTTTCTTCTAGTATCTTCTGTAGGGTTGGTTTGCTGTGTAGAAATTGCTTAAATTTAGTTTTATCATGGGATATTTTGTTTTCTCCATCTATGTCGATTAAAACTTTGAGGGTATAGTAGTCTGGGATGGCATCTCTGTTTCCTTAATGCCTGCATGACCTTTGCCCAGGCCTTTCTGGCTTACATAGTATCTGATGAGAAGTCTGGTATGATTCTGGTAGGTCTACCATTATATGTTACTTGGCCTTTTTCCTTGATGCTTTTAATATCTTTTCTTTGTTCTGTATATTTAATGTTTCAACAATGATGTGATGTGAGGATTTTTTTTCTGGTATGGTCTATTTGGTGTTCTGTAGGCCTCTTGTATGTTTATGGACATCATCTTCTTTAAGTTGGGGAAATTTTCTTCTATGATTTTCTTGGAGATATTTCTTGGACCTTAGAGACTAGTGTCTTCTTTTTCATCAGTTCCTATTATTCATAGATTTCATCTTTTCCTGCTGTCTTTGATTTCTTGGATATTATGTGTTTGGGACTTTTCCGATTTTACTTTTTCTTTGAGAGAAATATCAATTTCTGTTTGCTGATAGAGGGAAAAATGGTTTAAATGGATAGACTGATGAAATTCCCTGGCAGGTTCTGTGCTAAGGATTAGTTGGCAAATACAAAATGAACAGCATTTCTTTTAGTGTCTTTGCTCTGGTTTTGGATTTTGTGGCAAACACACCTTAACGTCCATGTGTTTCAATTTGCCCTCATGTTTATTATGTGATTCTCATACAATGTTGCTGACTTTGATGATAAATCCTCTTTCTTTTGAGACAGGATTTCTCTGTGTAGAAGCAAATCCTAAATGTAAGTCTACAACATGGAACACTATTCAACCTATATTTTTAAAACTCTCTTAGGGACATCAATTATTTAATAAAAGTGAATATTTTGAAATGATCAAATGGAAGATGCCTATATCCAATATTTACTCCTTACTAGCTTTTTTATATGTTTAAGGAAACAGCACAGTGAAGCCTTGTGGCTTGAATTTCCATGGGATAACATGAACAAAGACAAGATAAGGCACCAACAACAGATGAATGACCCAGTTCCATCCATTTCTTACCTTTTGACATAATTAGGTTATTGCTGCTATTTTCAGAAATGTGGTGAAGTGATACATGGAGGAGACTCAGGTACCCTGACTGCTGTATCACCAAGAAGCTCACCTCAGCATGACGAACAACTCTCAAACATCATCCAGAAAGCTCCTGGATCTGCTACTCTATGTGCTAATCTCAGGCAACCCCTGAAAAGATGATTATATTCTGCAACAAGTGATTCTTGTATATTTCTGAGTTTCTGATCCTTGTAAGTTTCCCTAACTTAAAACTCTATGAGCTTTCTTCTAGCCCCATAGGAGAGGCTTCCAATCTTAGGAAAGACCTATACATTAAGAATTTATTAAGAAACAGGACAGGAGCCTACCATAGAGGGCCTCTGAAAGACTCTACCTAGCAGTGTATCAATGCAGGTGATGAGACTCATAACCAAAATTTGTGCAGAGTGCAGGGAATCATAGGAAAGAAGGGGGAGTTAGTAAGACCTAGAGAAAACAGGAGATCCACAAGGATCAAATATGTCTGGACACAGGGCTCTTGTCTAAGACTGATTCTCCAATGAAGGGCCATGCATGGATACAACCTAGAACCACTGCTTGGTCATAGCCCATGGCAGCTCAGTCAGTATCCAAGTGGATACCCTAGTAAAGGGAACAGGAACTGTCTCTGATATGCACTCAGTGGCTAGCTCTTTGACCTTCCCACCCCCTGTGGGAGGAACAGCCTTGCTAGGCCACAGAGAAGGACATTGCAGCCAGTCTTGGTGAGATCTGATAAGCTAGGGTTAGATGGAAGGAAAGAAAGACCTACCCTATCAGTGGACTTAGAGAGGGGCAGGGAGGAGATGAGGGAGGGAGGCTGGGATTGGGAGGTAATGAGGCAGGGGGCTACAGCTGAGATACAAAGTAAATAATCTGTATTTAATATAAAATATAAAAATGTAATAAAAAAGAATTCATAAAACTCTGCTTCAAAAGATTTATTTTACCTTTTACAAAATGCAAAAAAATTACTTAAAAAACTATTTCAGTACACTAGTCAAATCTTACCTTTTTAAAAAAAAATTCTGAACAATTAGGTATATTCTCCTCACTAGTATGTAAATTTCCAGAAACTTATTTAAATATGTGTGAGCATTTTAGTTTATTTGGCTAAGAAAATGATAATGAATAGTACAAATGAATATAGAATCATTAAACTGATAGAGATATTCTACTTATTAAAATTTATAGAGAAGTGAATAAAAAATAAAATTATTAAGGTTGGGAAGATGGTTCAATGGGTAAAATGACTGTAAGGCAAGA
>JAQQSO010006188.1:0-11480 GCA_028658305.1 Pachyuromys duprasi
AGGGTGGGAGTATGAACCGAAAACCAACAATAAAGTCCAAGATCTAACAATAATCTTTCTGTCACTCAGCAGGAGACATAACTGGAAAAACACTTGCTTAACTAAACAGAAGGTTTCTTCTCTCAGGCAGGGAACAACGGGCCCTTTCAGGGATTCCGGAGGCCAGGGGCCGAAAGGTCACTTGGTGGTTTGATTACAGTGCAAACGAAACTGCTTTGGGACTTGGGAGGTCAGTAAACACAGGTTTTATGACAGGGTTTTCACTGGGGAGACCACTAGCTAGCAGGTTTTGTTTTTCCCTCTGCTGGAGCAGAGGTTTCAAAGTCTGCCAATTCCTCAGCTAGCAAACTCCGTCATTTTCCCTACACGGACGGTAGATGGCAGCAGAAACAAGGTAAAGGTGCTTAGAAAGCCCAGAGCCCAGAGCTGCTGGGACAAAGGGAGGCAGGATCTAGGGTCCAAAAAATGCAGCAGTCTCTGTGTGTGCCTGGTGTGCGCTGTGTGTGGCTACCACTAACTCTGGTTCTCTCTGCCCACATGCAGAAGCTAAGTCTGAAGTAGCTCCAGAGGCACGCATTAAGTGGCGCGGAGACACAGAGGGTGTTGCATGCCTAGTGGGAGTGGGGTGGGTGAGGAAGCTGGGTTCCAAGACTGTGGCGTTATGAATACCTCTTGTCCCTGTTTAAGCCTAAGCGTCATGGAAGACTCCAAAGATGGACCTGGGAATCACAAGACCTCCCTCTTTGTTCTCCCCAGTGTGGCCACAATGAGTAACTCTCATTTCTTTCTCCTCGCCGTCACCGGTCTCTTTAATTGACCCATTGAGGAAAGATGGCTGAACCTACCTAGCATGTCAGGGCAGGCAGAGCCCAGATCTGACCCTAACAACATTTTAACAGCTGAAAACAGAGGATAGCATGAGGCATCCCCTCTCATTTCAGCTCAGAGAAGAAAATGCTAGTGGGTACAGACAGACAGGGTCTTGGCAGGTTTAAGGAGAGCAGTTGGAGCCCACAGTGTTTACTGACCTCTCAAAATCAAGATCTGCTGAGAAGTGCTGAGACCCTCCTCAATTTTACATGGTCATAAGCAACTGTGGAAGAAATGAAAGCAGCAAATGCCTATCCATTTAAGCAGAGAAGCTTGGGGGATGGTGATTATCTCCTTCAGATCAACTGATCAGAACCTACTAATTAAAGGGTTAGAGGCTATTGCTTGATGAACTTAAATGTGACCTAAGCGTAATTATATCTGAATAATAATCTGCAGCAATTCTTCTGTGCTCCTGGCACCACAGTATCTCAGAACACATAAACACTCAGGGAGCTGGCTCAGTGGATAAATAGTTCTGGCTGTGCAAGCATCAGAACCTGGTCTCCGATCCCCAGAGCCCACATAAGGCTGGATTCAGTAGTACATGTCTGTAATCCCAGGCTCCTGCAGTGAGAGGAGAGGCAGAGGTGGGAGAATCCCAAGGAGCTACCTGGACATATGCACTGGTGAACAACAGCAACCCTGCTGCAGACAAGGTTGAAGGTGAGGCCGCAGACCTGAAGGTTCTGTCTGACTCCCACACGCACACTGTGGCATTCATGTGGCTGCACTCGTACATATGAACACGCGCGTGTGTGTGCATACACACACACACCATTAGCACACACAGATGAAGTAATGAACATTTTGGGCTAACTCTCCCAAGCCTCACTCACCATCTTCCAAGGGCACTTACGCAAACACCACACCATTTCTTGACAATGTATTTCCTTTTCACACTAATTAAGATAGCACAAGATGATGCATGACTTTGAAACACTGACATAACAGTTTTCTGCCAGCTGTTAGTAAGCAATTTTTCTCTTGGTTCCTGTATACTCCTTACTGTGACACCAGGAAAATGATGTCACTGATGCAGCACACATATGAAGGTTACACAGCACATCTAGGAGCTGAGTGACAGTAGTCAGTTTGAGAAAATTCACCATCTCCAACCAAAAGCTTCTGCTACTTTCAGTCCTCCATACACCTCACCCATGCTAACTGTCTTCCTGAGGATTTCATGTTATTTCCATTCCATCACTATATATTTCTTTACCACAGAAGAAACACAAGACAAGGAAGCATCTACGGACCAGGGAGAGGGCCCACTGGGTAATGGCACCTGCCCTGTAAGGATGAGGACCTAAGTTTGAGTCCTCGGCACCCTGTTAAATGTGGGTGTGGCCATATGTTCCTGTGACCCCAGTACTTTGTGGGGTGGAAATGAGAAGATGCTGGGACTTGCTGGCACAGATTCAATTAGAAACCGTGTCTCAAGGAATAAGGCAGAGAGTTATAGGGCAGAACCCCACTGCCCTCCTCCAGCTCTTGCACAAATTCACATGGGTATAGACACCTGCATACCTGGGTAAGCGTATATAAAAACAGGTGGAATTCTTCCAGGGGAAACTGGCCATACTGTACGGGCCTAAGTCTGCTCTTCAGAAGCCCACTAACAGGAATATTCTAGATGGTGGACATCTCCATGCCAAAGACTCCAACTCCATCAATGAGCGTTTCAAAACAGAAGGGTCACATGCTCCCAAATTAAAACGGTGACAAGGACGATCAGACAAAGGAGCACGCTTTTTTGTTCATGGCAAGGATTGGGACACCTTGACACAGTCACTGAGATTCTTTTTCTGTCTTGAAAGGAAAAAGGATTGTTTCAGTCAAAGTGAGAACAACAATTCCTTTAATCACTCCTGGGCTTGTTCAGGTCCATTCACTTCTGTGTGTGTGTGGCTATGTGCACGTGTGCGTGCAGAGGCCAGGTTGCCTCTGTGTCTTCTTCGGTTGTTCTCCACATTGCTCTCTGTGACAAGGTCGCTCTGCTCTGGCTGGGCTGGCCAGCCAGTGAGCGCCAGGGATCCACTGCCCTCCACCTCCCCAGTGCCGGGGTTAGAAGTGAGTGTGACTACATCGGTGTATTAGATGCGGATTCGGGGACTCAAATTCAGGTCTTTATGCTTGGGTGGCAGGCACTTTAGCAAGAGGTACCTCAGCTTCAGTCTCCTTAATTAATTACTCTACTCTGTAGTGGTAATTAAACCCAGACACTCATGTACAGGCGGAGTGCTAAAACACACACCAGTATACCTATGTGTGTACATACATACACACACCTACAAAAACCGGGTGAAAGAAACCATTCAAATGCTGTGTTTGAACTCTCCCAGGGAAAACTGGCCATTCTGTACGGGCTCAAGTCTGGTCTTCAGAGGACCAGAATCTAACAGGATATTATCTTCCCACCCCAGTTCTGGCCACTTTTAATGAGGAAGTACTGGACCCACAGAAACTCAGCATGTATTTTCCTGATCATTATTAATTGGCCAGTGGGAGAGCACCAGGAGGGAATTTGAGCAATGAATTAACCTCAGTGTACCACCCCTTCCCCCCAAATTGATTACTGGTCAAAGGCTGGGGCAATGCGATGATTATCGGCACAGGCTGCGCAGTCTGTTTGAGTCCCGATGCTGTTATTTCCCCACTCAGTAACCATGGCGATTGCCCAGTGTATGAGTTCTTGAGGTTCATTCACAGTTTGGAACCTTACCTAAAGGGATACGAGCAAAACGGGGCCAACACTTACGTCACAGCGCTGTTGAGAGGATTGAAGTTGATATTTTGTAGAAATATTCAATAATCCCAGGCTTGGTGCCTAGCATTTGAAAACTAGTTGCTCAAGTTCAAATCCAGTTGTAACCTCACACAGCTGAACATTAAGTATGCCCTTCTACTACACAGTTGCAGGTGAGGTGTTTGTGGGCTGTGTTTGTGGGTTATGACAACTTTAGCCCTTTCCTGTGTTTTTATGAGTTCATACCCATCCTTCCTCCCTCCCTCCCTTTCTACCTCACAGAGATTCCCCAGCCCCTGCCTCCTGAGTGCTGAGATTAACGGTGTCTGCTGCTATGATGGACAGGTCCTCACTGTTTCCTATACTACAAAACTACCAGAAGAGAGAGCCAAGTCAGAGACAAAGAAGAGTGCAGGGACTTCCAGACGGAAAGGCCGGCACCGCAAACTGCTGCTGTTCAGCCTCCCTGTGTGTTCTTGATATAGCAGCCAGGCAGCAATCTATTCCTAAGAATAGGTATTTCCTTCATATCTTAAAAAAAATCTCTACAATGTTTGGGCGTGATGGTCAGTTTTAATTGCCACCTGGACACAACCTAGAATTACCTGGGAAGGGAGGGAACCTCAGTGAGGGGTTGTCTAGAAACAAACTATGGGGTACGCCTGTGGGGTACGCCTGTGGGGTATGCCTGTGGGGTATGCCTGTGGGGCTGTTTGGCTTGTCTTAACTGATGTGGGAAGATCTAGCCTAAAAGTGGGTGGCATCATTTCCTGGGTTTGGAGGTGGAGAATGGAGAAAGCTAGGTATGTATGCATTTATTTTCTCTCTGATAAGAGATGTTGTATTCCTTGTGGTTCTGAGATAGAATATCCTGAGAAAAAAAAGCAAGTTAGGAAAGAAAAGATTTGGCTTAGAGTTCCAGAAAGGAGTATTGTCTCTCTCGACAGGGAGAACATGGTCACAGGAAAGTGAGGATGGTCTGGCAGTCAGGAGGCAGACTGATCCATTTTCATCTCCACACTGGGGACAGAGAGAGACAGATAGACAAAGAGGGGAAGGAGAGAATGTAGATTCTCTCTCTCTCTCTACACACACACACACACACACCCCAGGACCTGGGGGAACTGAGCTGAGCACAAATAAGCAAGCAACTGAGCATGATATATTCGTTTCTGTCTCTTCTCCACTTATAGATTTGGTGTGACTAGCTGTTTCAATCTCTTGCCGCTGTAACTTCCCTGCAGTGATGGATTATAACTGGAATTATAAGCTGAAATAATATTTTATCTCAGAAACAAAGAAAACCCAGCCAATCCTTGTGAGAGAACACATAGTTAGCTGGGGTTTTGGGGACTTTTAGCGTATTTTGGGCCTGCAGTTAGGCACAATGGCAAGACTACTGGGTGAACACATACTCCACAGTAGCCACGTCTGTTTATGCATCGAGCTGAGATGACTTGGTGAAGAAGTGGGATCATCATGGATCAGCTAAGTCATGGAGGGAGGGATGGGGGGGGGCGCTTGGAAAGGGAGAGTGGGAATGCTAGCAACCCCTGATGGGTTACAGGCAGTTTGCCCTTGAGGACAGAAAGGAAAGTACTTAGTTTGGCTAGAGAGTAGAGCCACAGCAACTTCCCATTGGGGTAGGATGCCACACTGTATTCATTATGGTCCACTAAGAACCACCCAGGAGAAGATGGGGAAAGGAAAGGAAATTAAACCTAGGAAGGCAGGCTCATGAGAGTCAGTTAGCAGAGTGCCTGTCTACTGTGCATGAAACCTCCCACCACACAAACCGGCCGTGGAAGGGCACACCAGCAGTCCCTGCCCTCAGAAGGTGGATGCAAGAAGATCAGAAATCCAAGCTCATCCTTGCCTACACAGTACATGACACCCTGCTTCAACACACACCCCAGAAACTATTAATGAAGATGGAGAATTAAACCAAAATGTAAAATATGTTGCCCTAGTGAGTCATGATATCCATGCTCCAACTCCTCTTCTAGAGTTCGGTAGACCAAATGACCTGCCTGTGGTTTTCAGATAAACAAATAGTTTATCAATATTTATGGCTCTGTTAGAAGTGGTTTCTAGATTACAGCAACTTCCCAGCACTTCAGGCTCCAATTTCCACCTTCCACTAACATCCCACTGTCTTCTGAGGCAGGCTTTCTAAAAGGCATGCTCAGACAGAGATCTATAGAGCAAACTGTAGTGTGGACTAGATGCAGGGTTTCAAAGATGGCTTCCAGGCTGGGGAGGTAACACAGTGGCAGCATGCCTGCCCTAGCCTGCACTGAGCTCACCCAACATGGAAGGAGCCAACACCAAAGCAATACCAAACCCAAAGACGGCTCGTTAACAAAAACAATGGGCCCCAAAGTGACCCGAACACCGGCCATTTCTCTCTCTGAAGACACTGGGGAAAGGAGGTCAGGCTTGCTCTCCTCTTTAGCTGAGCCTGAGGAGAGTCTACTCATTTTCACAGACATTTTTCCTTGGCAGCTCCTGCTCTTCACTGCCAACATGGATGGGAATAAATTACTTTGAAATTGCTTAGAGGTACAGATGGAGGGAGAAGCGGGAAAGGATCTGAATTCAAACAGGCCCGTCTGTGCCATATTTCCAAACTCAAGATTCATTCATCCCAGTTGCCTACTGGTGGGCTCTCAAAGTAAAGGGAGCCTTGGATATATACCACTCCATACTCCTCATATCTGCCAACAATTTGAGCCACAATTCCACATGGAGTGGTTTAACATATTCTTTAATATTTATTTGTATTCTAAATTATGTATAGCTGTGTGTATGTGTGTGTGTGTTTTCACATGAGTACAGGTGCCCATGGAGGTCAGAGGCATCAGATCCTTTGGAACAGGTGAGTATCAGTGGCCCAATGTGAGTACTGGGAATGAACTTGGGGCCTAAAGGAAAGACAGCATGTACCAGCCTAATACATTCTTCTCAGAGAAACAGGAGATAAAGAATTATATCTGGGCACTATCATAAGGCATCAGTTTTGAATTAATTACTTAAGATGTTTATGTGTGTATGTAGCTGTTTATCTCTGTATCAATGCTTGCAGTACCTACAGAGCCCTCTGCGACTGGAGTGAGAGGTGATTGTGCCCGGTACAGGCTCTAGAACTGAGCCCCGGCCCTTTGTAGCAGCAGCACGTGCTCGGCCATTGAGCCCTTTCTCTAGTTCCAATGCCTGCTTATACATCTCCTTTTTAAAAGGATATATAAGGATAATATATAAAAACATAATATATTTAAGGATATATATCTTTATTGCACACACACACACACACACACACTAGAGCATAATAAGCTCAAGCTTAAAACCCACGCTGCACTCTTAGCTGATTGGCCTACTCCAACATCATAGCCGGTGGCAGAGGCTTTTTTTCTTGTCTTTCTCTAGACAGGATGGACCTCAATTTTGGCCCATTTCCCATTGTCTGACAAGGTAAATGGATGGCAGGCAAATGAGAGTTCTTTTGAAATCTGCAAGGCTGAGGAGGATGGTCACGAGGTCGGGTGAACAGAAACGTGGGAGACGGTAATGACGCGCCGGGAGGCAGGCGCTGCTGTGGTGTTATTTTAAAGGAACTTGGACTTTCCGCAGGACCTCACCGGAGAAAAGGAGATGAGGCAAATGGCAGAAAAGAGGATTGGTGCTGTGACAGGGTCCGGCCATCCTGACAACTGGAAAATGTCAAAGTAGGAAAGAAAATGATGGGAAGAGAACAGAGAAACTGGGCGCTCCTCACTCATGGAGCCACAGCGGTCGTCGGAGGACGGGCAGCCTCCTAAGGAACCGCAGTCCTCACGAAAAGAAGCCCAGGGTTTTCAGTCAGAGGGTTAAAAAAATTATCAAAATATTTTATCCCTGGAATCACACAAATGACTCAGAGGCAAAAAGCATCAATTGTTTTTAGCGGTTGTTTTTAGTCAGAAACCAGATACTTATCCTTTCAACTGGCAAGCAGTCGTGAACTTTGTTTATATTGCACTACTGTGTACATGTGTGTGTATAAGTGTGGGTGCTCTCATGCCATGGCATGTAAGTGGGGTCAGAGGGTAGTTTGGGGGATTCGGTTCTCATTTCCTGGGTCCTGGGAATCAAACTCTGATGTCAGGCGTGAGCAGCGTTGCTAGACTGCCAGCTCCTTTCTGCCCAACTGAAGAACATTTTTTGTATGTGTGGCCCAGCACGGTAGCTCATGCCTCTAATCTCAGCACCCAAGAGGCGGAGGCAGGTGGATCTCTGTGAGTTTGAAGCCAGCCTTGTTGACATAGTGAATTCCAGGGACCGCCAGGGCTATGTAGAGAGACCTTGTCTCAAAACCAAAACCAAACAAAAACTTAAGTAAACAGAATAAAAGCTGCTGCGTGTGTTTGCAGGTGTGGAAACATGGCAGCTGGAGGACACTGTTAGGTGTAGGTTCTCACATTTCCTTGGAGACAGAATCACACGTGCACTGCTGCACACGGGGCTGGCTAGCCTGCCAACTCATGGGTGCTCTCCTGCTTCTCCCTCCCACCTTGCCACAGAATCTTGGGAATTACAGATGAGCGCTGCCGCATCTGTCTCTAGGTGGGTCTCGGGGATCCAAACTCAGGTCTTCATGTTTGTGGTTAAGCACTTTACCCTGTGAGTCATTACTAAGTGTTCTGAAGTGTGGGTGTTTATGGAGATGGTATGTCAAAGGCCCAGCAGTGCTTTAGTTCCCAACTAGTAAGCATCAGGGGTTGGAGCCTCCTCCATGTTGTGGTCTCAGATGTCTAGAACCCACAGTGGTGTGAGCTCTGTTCACTCCACAGCTACTTCCGGGTGCACCTACTGAAAATAAAGTAAAGCACTCATGCTCAAGCCTGAGTTCACCCCCAGAGCCCATGTAAAATAAGTAGGGCACAGTAGTGCATGCTTACAGCCCTAATGCCGGGAGACAGAGAAGGCAGAACTCCTGTCTCACATTCAGACAGCCTAGGTGGTGAGCTCAAGACAAGCAAGATATTCTGTCTAAAAAAAACCCAAATCAACCAATCAAGCAAACAAAGCCCAAGATATGGGTTGGAAAGATAGCTCAGCAGTTACAAGTTCTCACTGTGTTTGTAGAGAACCGGGGTCAACTCCTCGCACCCACATGGCAGCTCATCTCACTCTTCTGACCTTTGTGTCCTGCATGCCCATGGTATACATACGGTACTCAGGAACACATACATACATGTAAAATAAATATAAAACCCCCACAAGGTTAACGGTACCTGAGGAATGATACCCACATGAATGCATACATGTACACACACACACACACACTCACATACAAATAAATAATCCTCAGTGGTAGCCCAACCACCTATGCCATAGTGTCTGAACTGGGCCCATACCTGTAACTGTCAGACCCCATTTCCTTATCACATGTCATAGTCTGACAGCAGGTATATTGGATCTAGTTCTCTCCTGAGGATGCCACTTGGCTCCCTGAATCTGGCTCCTCATGGTCCACACGCCATCTCCCAGGTCTTCCACACACCCCTACAGTGCTCTTGAGTTGGTCCCCTTGTCCTCATCTGAGGAAGGGCTGGTGAGAGTGTGTGGGGGACCTGGTTCCTTGAACGGCAGTGGCCTCTATGACCCTACCAGAAGGTCATCTCTGGACATGACAGGACATTACCTTTCCACTTGCAGCTCCTTACTTGTTCAGCACAAGAAAAGTTCTCCATAAACATGGGTTGTTAAATTTCTTGAGGCTCAGAGGATAGAACCCAAAGCCTTGTGCACATCAGTTAAATGCTACCACTTAGCTCTAGTGAATTTTTTTATACTAAATTCAAAAAAGACATATTTTGAACAAAATCAATGAATACACTGGAAGCAACCACCATTTACAATTTATTACCCCCCCCCCTTTTTCTCCTTAATCGCTGCTCTAGGACATCACTTCCTGGTTGCAGCTTAGAGCCAGACAGAGCCTCATGTGTCCTAGGCTGGCAACAAACTCCTTACATATTTGAGGATGACTTTGAACTCCTGGTCATCCTGCCTTTAGACCCCAAGCGCCAAGATTACAGGCATGAACCATCATGTCCAGCGTGGGTCTTTCTCCTTTACAGCCAATATACAGATACACTTGAAACACAAAAATACGTGTGAAGGATTTTTAATTGTAAAGTATATATGCATTCATAAACATCCAGAAAACCTTACAGCTAAGCTAACACAAGCTGATGTTTCTGTGGGCTCATTAAGTGAATTATTTCAACAAATAAATAGTTACTAAAACTTCAAACACTATGGTACAATTCACATCTGGTTTTATGTCGTGCTGGACAAACACTGAGATACAGCCCTAACCTGCTGCCTAAAGTTCTACTGTACCACTGAAAAGAAAGCATGAAAGACTCCCGTTTCTCAATGCCAGGAAAACCCCAGAAACCATGTAAACGTTTATGAATCTGCTAAGAAGTTACCTTGGTTTCCCGGAGAAGAAACTGCAGATCACGCCCACTGAGAATGCCGTGATTTTTCACGTAACTGGGAATGTTCTTTGTGCTGGAGCCATAAACGGTGGCATGTACTTCCATGTATGTGTGAATGATATTCAAGTAGATTTTCTTGTTCTAAAGGGGGGACATTAGCAGAAAGTGAATTAGTGAAATGACCTGCCTGGTAGATCAGAACCTCCTGTAAGAGCTTCCTGGCTCAGAGACAGAAATGGTTAATGCTGAAATCTTAGACGTGTGACATGCCAAGACTGAGATCTATTTTATTTATTTATTTTTTACTTGAGTATTTTTTTTCTTTTTTAAAATTTTTTTATTTAAATTCTTTACTAATTACATTTTATTTGCTTTGTATCCCCCCCCCCCTGTAGTTACCTCCCTCCTCCCATCCCAATCCTTCCCTTCATCCCCCTCTGCAGGCATGTCCCTCCCCAAGTCCACTGATAGGGGAGATCTTCTTTTCCTTCCTTCTGATCCTAGTCTATTAGGTCTCATCAGGAGTGGCTGCATTGTCTTCCTCTATGGCCTGGTAAGGCTGCTCCCCACTCAGGGGGAGGTGATCAAAGAGCAGGCCAATCAGTTCACGTCAGAGACAGTCCTTGTTCCCATTACTAGGGAACCCACTTGGACACTGAACTGCCATGGGCTACATCTGTGCAGGGGTTCTAGGTTTTCTCCATGCATAGTACTTGGTTAGTATCAGTCTCAGGAAAGACCCCTGTGCTCATGTTTTTTGCTTCTGTTGCTCTCTTTGTGGAGCTCCTGTCCTCTCCAGATCTTACTATTTCTCACTTCTTCCATAAGATTCCCCGCACTATGCCCAAAGGTTGGCCATAAGTCTCAGCATCTGCTTTGATAGTCTGCAGGGCAGTGCCTTTCAGAGGCCCTCTGTGGTAGGCTGGAGCGAGGGCTCAGAGGTTAAGAGGACTGACTCCTGTTCCTAGAGGTCCTGAGTTCAGTTCCCAGCAACCACATGGTGGCCCACAGCCATCTATAATGAGATCTGGCGCCCTCTTCTGGAGTCCTTTTCTTCTTTTTTTTTTTAAATTTATTTATTTTTATATCAATCACAGGTTAGGTACTTTGCATCCCAGGCTTAGCCTCCTCCCTCATTCCCTCCCACCCTTTCACTCCCTCCCTCATCTCCCTCCTCCCCGCCCCCTCCAAGTCCACCAACAGGGGAGGACCTCCTCCCCTTCCATCCAACCCCAGCTCATCCTGTCTCCTCAGGGCTGGCTGCAATGTCCTCCCCTGGGATCTAGCCAGTCTGTCACTCCCCAGCTTGTATGGGGGAGGGTCAAAGAGTCAGCCATGAAGATCATGACTGAAACAGTCCCTGTTTCCCTCAC
>JAQQSO010006189.1:0-11479 GCA_028658305.1 Pachyuromys duprasi
AACGGCACCCGGTTCCTTCTCAGACTGCCTGCGAGACTGTGTGATCCAGTCTATAATGGTGGGTGCGGGCACCCAGCGCAGCGGCTGCTCGTTCCAATCAGAGCTGTAGGCCGCTGGTCACTCGGAGGTTTTTGCGGGGAATAACTGGGTGTCCCTAGGGTTTTCCCACTTGATTTTCTCACCGTGGGAGTTCTGCTCACCTGGCAATCACGGGTGCTGTCTTTTTAGGTCCCAGAGTTCAGTCTCCTGGTCGCCGCGTTGTTTCTGTTGTCCTACTCCTCAGACACAGTGTCCTCTAGTGGCAGCCATCTTGGATCGCAACTTTAAATTATATTTGAATTTATTATAGCAAACCCATTAACCAGAAAGCCTACTGGTGAATCTGGATCATAGCAGGAAAAACAGCAACATTTGCAAACTGAATTTGAGAACTGAAAGAGATATAAACAGTCAAATACATACTTTAAACCAATTTAATTTGAATAGATACTTATAACTTTGAAAATTTATTATTATATAAAATTTATTTTGAAGCAGGGTTGAATCATAGATAGTAAAACACAACTTTGAATTTTTATAAAATGTATACCAATTTAAATGAGGCTTGTCATTGTGGTCTAGTCTAAAAGATAAAATAAACAACTATTAAGGAAGCTTTATAAACATGAGAAAATTATATAAAGTATTAGATAAGAAATTTAAAGCATTTAAAGTAAGAGCAGAGTATATAGAAATTAGGGAGAAAAGATTTTTTGCTATTTAAAAGCTTGGAATAATATTGGAAGTCTTGAGTTTAAAAGCACAGCTTGGAGAATTTCCCGGAGCTAGGAAGAAAACGCAGCTAGGTGGGGGAGGGGCCACCACATGGGAGCGGGAAGCTCTTGCCCTAATTTAAAATGGCGCCGACACAGCATTGAGGCCATAGTGAAGGAGGGTTCTGCCCAGTTTGCCCAAAAGCAACATGGTGTCGAAAGTCTCGCGGTAGGTTTAAGATCCCGAGGCAAGCTTAAAATCTTGTTGAGTGCTATCGGGGAATTTTTCCTAAACACCAAGTACCCTCAAGCTGATTTTAGCACAGTGAGAACACTCCAGGCTCAGAGTACCGGCCCAAGCGGGGTCGAGGCGGGGAGTCCCTCCACTGCGTAGCTTGGTGAGGGAGGGGAGCCATCCGCAGCCAGAGGGAAGGATGTTTACCTAGATAGAAGCAGGCTGTGTATCTGAAGTGGGAGCGCTGCTCCAAAGCATTCCTGCACACAGTGCCCATCCAGGCAGTGGCAGACATAGCTTTGTTTCCCTGCAGCTGCAGTCAGAGGTCTCGATGGTTCCTGCCCACCGCACACAGCAGGGTTGTAAGCGGACACGTGGGAAAAGCATAGGTAGCCTGGAAAATTTCGGAGGACCGAGAAAGCAGTTTAGGTAACAAAGAAAACCTGTTAAAAGCTATTTATTTTAGTTCGAAAGGAGATGTCCTGGCAAGTTCAGGGGCAATCTCCTCCTGGCCACCTCACCAATGTTAGAAATAAGAGGAGGCTTACAACAGGTTTTCTGTAAAAGGGGATTATTAGGGGAGAAGGGGGAACAGGGGTGGGCCATGATTGGGAAAGAGAGAGATAGAGGAGAGGAGGAAAGGAGGGTGCCCCCATAGAAAGAGAGAGGAGAGTAAGAGGAATAAGAGGGTGAGAGAAAACGGTATCTTTTACTTTGTAAATCTCTAGTTGGCAACAACAGAGAGAGTTTTTTTTAAATGTATTTTCTCCCTTTAATATTTTTTGAGTGTTAACTTTTCCTTTCTTTCTTTCTTTCTTTCTTTCTTTCTTTCTTTCTTTCTTTCTTTCTTTCTTTCTTTTTTTGTGTGACATAAGGTTTCTCAGTGTACCTCTGGCTGTCTTGGAACTTACTTTGTAAACTAGACTGGCTATGAACTCAGAGCTCTTCTGCTCCTGCCTGAGAATTAACTGCTTGTGCTGAGAATGACCTTCTAAATTAGAACATTTCAGGTAGAGTGAGCTGAAATAAACACCTTTTGTAATATATCTTTTTAAGGAAGAGGCAGAAAAAAAAAGAGGGCTGGACTGGGAACTATCAGACTGAAACACAGTCTCTGCATTAAAGTTACAACCTCAGGTTCAGAGCCGATGAGATGGCTCAGCAGCTAAAGCTCCTACCCCAAAGCCTGATAATCTGAGCTCAATCCTTGGGACCAGCTCCAACATGTTGTCCTTGGAACTCTGCACAAAACTGCTGTGGTCCACATGTACAAGTGCACACACAAAATAAATAAATACATGTAATAACAATAATCTCACACTCATACATATACATTTTCAATAATGTTGTCAATTAGACATGACAAGACCTGCAACTTATACTATGCATAAGGAAAGCCTAAATTTATGCAAAAAGAGCCATTGGATGTACACATTTCATTTCCTTTTTAGAATTCTAGGGGTAGATGAGGTTTTGCTGAAAGCATTGTTTTAGTTTGTTAGATGAGAGGATTGTTTTTGTGGATGAAGCAAGAGTTAATGGTGGGTAATGTTGTATGGTGAGGAAGATGTGCTACTTAGTGAGGATTCCTTCCCAGAATGCCATTAATGGGCCAGAATGTACTTTTGTATGTTTGCGAAGGGCCCAACAAAAAGGGTATGTGGCATCCCTAAAGGTATGGGATGATCAAGTCCTATATCCCCCTCATAGAAGAGCTGTTGGAGTTCTTCCCATTCCAGAAACCAGATATGAGTCTTTTGGTGGTGGTACACACTTTTAATCCCAGCTCTGGGCAGCAGAAGGAGGATCTCTGTTAGTTCAAGACCAGCCTGGTCTACAAAGGGAGTTCCAGGGCAGCCAGAGCTACACAAAATCCCATGTCAAAACAAAGCAAGCAAGCAAACAAACAAAAGAAACAAGACAGAAATGGGATCTGTTTTTCTGATATGATTCTCTGTGTGACAAATATATGTTATTGGGTCCCTCACACTGCTCTTAACACCCTGTTCCCCAAGCTACATGAAGGGGCTGGAGAGAACATTTGTTACCTCTCTAACAGAACTTTTGTTGTAGCTGCATTATTCGTTCCTTCATTGTGTCACTCTTCACCAATCCAGACAAAAAAGAACACAGGACACTAAGAACAGTTATATGAACTTAGAATACCACGTTAGGTTCAGGAAGACATGCTTTTTAAAAAAGGGAACACAGGTTGTTACTTTCCACAAGCTCTAGGGGCAGACAATGCTTTGTTCAGAGCTCATATTAGACAACCACAAAAGCCACTGATTTCTGTTTGTCTCAGGCATTCTCAGGGAATTACTAACAAATATGTCAAACACAAATGTTAAAGAGCCCAAATCAGTTCCCCTGCACAGGAGAGAGAGAGAGAGAGAGAGAGAGAGAGAGAGAGAGAGAGAGAGAGAGAGAGAGATGGGGGGAGGAGTGAGGGAGAGGGGGAGAAGGAGAGAGAATGCTGTGTCCAGCAAAAGGTGTGGAATGTTAATCCCCAGTAGAAGAGAGTATCCACAAGGTATCAGTTTGCAATGCAGTTTGACGTGTGCAGAGATGTTCCCACATGACAGGAATCCTAAGTGCACATGTTTCTTTTTCTTTTTTTAATATTTATTTATTTTATGTATATGAGTGCTCTCTTTGCATGTGTGCCTGCAGGCCAGAAGAAGGTTGAACCTGTGTGATTGAAGGCTGGTGATTGAACCTGTGTCCTTTGAAAGAACAGACAGTGCTCTTAACCATTAAGCCATCTCTTTAGCCCCAGCGCACATGTTTCTTATCCAAAACCCTATACAAATTGGGTTCAAACAAACAGGAGCCACTTTCTTAGGCAAAGAGTTGTGAGAGACAAGCAGTTTTCATGCTTTTAGAAACTGGAGAAAGTAAATAAGAGGAATGAAGAATAGTCAAGGACAGTTTACTGAGAACTTTCCAATCACAAAACCCAACAGCACAGCTTCCTTGCAAACAAGCTCAGGCTGGAACCCAACACCCAATCTCTTTACCAAATGAGAAATGCTTTGAATGGGGAGATGAAGCCCATGGAGAGAGCTCTGAGCAACAAGAGGTGCTGAGTAGTTAGAAACCAGGAGCTGAAGCACAGTGGCCTGTGTGTCTCTGGGCAGGTGCTTGAGGAAGAAAGCTTGTGGCTCAGTCAGTGCATGGCAAGGCTTCTGGGGACTTGAGGAAGACACTAAGTTGTCCCCTGTGTCAAAATGAGGCAGGAGGACATGGGTTGTGCTTCTGTTCCTTCTGGGGACCTGACAATGATTTCTGATAACACCCAGGGCCATGTCCCTGCCATCTTCACTTCACTGAGTCTCTGAGTTCATTGTCTCCTTGTGCTGCTCCACTAGTGTTCCAATCCAGTCTGAGGTTTTCTGCTTGGCTTCCTCCCAGCTGACACATGGCTCATAGCCCAGATCTCTCTGAGCTTTTTTGTAGGAGAAGGTAAACATGCTGTTTGACAGTGTGACCAAGTGGCGGTAAAAGGGGCGCCAGTAGTTGTAGACTGGACACAGCAGGACACTCACAGTTTCTAGCAGGAAGGCAAGCCAGTAGAGCAGAGGAAGGCTCCAACTGGAACCAAAGCGGAAGTCCCATTCCTTGCTCAGGATGTTATTTAAACCATGATTTTGGTGAGGGGTGTCATTGGGTATTCGTGAATTCATGGGGGTCTTGTAGGCCCCTGGCTGCCAGATGTTTGCCCAGGTCAGATTGTCAACGTATACTGGATTGGCTCTAGAAAAACTGCTAGTAACATCCAGAACACCCATATTTTCAAGGGCCATAATCATTATTTAAAAAGAATGGAACTTCTTTCTCCATAAATGTACATGGGCCTGAAGGCAAAAGTCTTCAATATGCCACCATTTCTTAGTGCGTACCCACTGGCTGCTAGCACTGCCTTCTCGGCCATCTTTTTGCTGTATGGGTATGGATCAGGCCATGTACTCTCCAGATGGTCTTCCTCACAGCCATTCAGGACACTGTCCTTGTAGTTTGGTCCTGCCACAGCTACTGAGCTGCTGTAGATGAACACTGGCACACTGGCTTCCACACAAGCATCTAGCAGGAGCTGAGTACCTGCTCACAGGAAGCCACCATCACTGTTGGGAAATCAGCCAAAGGACCCACTGTGGCAATGGAGTCAGAGCCATCTCCACCCCAACTCCAGTGGAAGGGTTACCACAGATCTAAGTGCATTCTTACCTGATCGTGACTCCATCTAACGTTCTGTGGCCACAGAATAATCCAAAATGTAAGGGGGTGACATTTACATTCTGGAAAACAGGTTTCCAGGTTTCTAAGTTTATATAGTGCCCTTCCCCCCACCCCGTGAGTGTATGTAGTTTGTATGTACTTGGTTTTTTTTGTCTGTTTGTTTGTTTGTTTGTTTGTTTGTTTTGTTTTCAGTCCTAGGGAACAAACCTAGGGACTTCTGCATGTCACACAGGCCCTTCCCACTGAGTCACTGTCCTACCTTGTTTTCTGTTGCTGTAATAAACACTATGTTCAAAACAACAAGAGGAGAGAAGGGCTCATATGGCTGACATGTCCAGATCACAATTCATCACTGAGGAAAATCACTGTAGGAACACAGGCAGAAACCATGGATGCTGCTACTTACTACCTTGCTTCCATGGGCTGGTCAGCTTGCTTACTCAGAAAATCCTGCTCTATGTAGAGACAGCCCACAGTGGGTTAGACCCTCCCATATAAATAGTTAATCTAGAAAATAACTACACACAGAACCATCTGCTGGAATCAGTTCCTCAGTGAGGTTCCTTCTTTCCAGGTGATTAGTATGTGTCAAGCTGAAGAAAATCAACTAGCATTTTTACTTTGGAAAGTACTTCTCTATTTGTTCCTTTAGGTTTTCTAAAAACTGACATTAATACATAAGTTTGGGCATACTACTCAGTGATTGAGGCTTTGCATGTATTCAAGGTATGATTGCTAGAAACAGCAAAAAATGTTAAAAAGGACACCCACACAAAATAAAAGCAGTTACTAATATTCATGCATTTCACTTCATTAAGGAGGGAAAGTTTTTACTGAAAGAATGAAGGATAGCATATTCTCAGAGGTAGTTCAGAACTTACAGCATGCACGCTCAGGCATAATGTATAGACAATATGTATTTTTATTTACTTTCATTTTCCAGATAGAGTCCTTAGTGGCAGTGTGTGGATGGGCATCAAACATTTGGCAATGGAGTCCAGTCACTTTGGTGTGGAGAGATGGGAGAACTCTCCTGGCAATAGGCGTGTCATGGGTATGTTCTTATGTCCTTTTTCCCCTACTGACTACATATGGGGATCTTCTTCCTTTCTCTCTCAGCCTGAGTTCTTCCTCTAAACACCAAGGACCTCAGGCCTCAGTCCTGCCAGCTGGACTGCCAGGCAGATGTATCTGACTACCCAGAGCACAGCAGACACTCCATGGTTGGCACTGTCCTTTCTGTTTTCATGCTACTTGGCAATACTAATTCTCCCACCTGCTCTAACTCTTCCTCCAGATCTTCCCTCCCCAACCTCTTTGTTGTTTTTATTTTCCTACCTGCTCCATATCTTCCTCAATTAACATCTAGGATAGTCAGCCCACTCGTGTATTCCTGGTTTAGACAAAACCCCAGGAATTTTGCCTCAAGAATAGTTATTGTTGATACCCTGCCTTTCCATGCTTGTCTTGTATACCTGGCGTGACAGAGAAACTCACTGCCTATTGCCTCACTCTGTTGGGCAGAATTCCTGCATAATCGTATGAAGGTGAATTATAATTCCTGATGATGATTCTGAATTCATTCAAGTAACTGCTACTCGCCTGCAAATTAGCTAAAAGCTCTGTGAAGCACTTTATTTACACCAAGAAAGAAAACAAGATAGAAACAACAAATTAATAATCAAATAAATACATTCATTCTTGGTTTATTCAAAGGATAAGGCCTAGGTGTGCACCATGATGAGAAAGACCATATGAATATAGAAACAAAAAATGGTATATAAGACAAGACATACATCTGTTTCTTAGAAAAACCTTGATATTTAAAACTCTTGCTTTGAGCACCTAAAGTACACTTGAAATACAAAAAAGATAATACTTTTGCTTTGAACTCATAATGAGAATATACATAAAACTACCACTTTAAACTTGTAATAAACAAAAGATTCTAGTTAGATATAATTCTAATGAAAGAGCTTAGGATCAATAATCCTTTTTAACGCCCTTTTTATTATAATGATTGTATCTAGTTTTGAATGAGGTAAAATTTTCATAGTTGTTATAAAAACTCAGGGCAAAATTAAATGTTTGTGGAAGCCACATGTCTCATCCAAAAATGTATCTGTCTGTCTGATTATCTATGTTTGCATATATGCATGTATGTATGATGCATGTATGTATGTGTACATGTGAAATTGTAAAGCCTGTTAGAACTTATTTGTTGAAGTCCCCTGCTTCATGCAAAAATGTGTCTGTGTGATTGTATATATGTTTTTATGAATGATCTGTGGGAGCTCCCTCTGTGTGAATGGATGCTTTTCTATTTCTTTTTTCTTCTCGCCACAACCAGTGGTCCCTAATAGCAAAGCTTCCCAGCCTGAAAGTTTAAGAGTTAAAATATAGATAGAGTTCCTCACTGTGACTAACAGCCCCAAATAGCAAGGCTATCTGTTCGTGTTTGTTTTTTAAAACTCATTTTTTATTTGTAATACTTAGGCCTCTACCTCCCTTCCACCAACTCTTTAACCCTAGGTAGGAGAGAGAAGGTTAGTTGGGGATAGGGAGCAAAGATCCTTAACTTCTCCTGGCTGTGTAGGTTCAATTTTTTTTAAAGGGGCATAGCAATTCTTTGTCAACAGCAAAAGTAGCAAGCAGTCTCCTCTATCTCTCTCCTCCAAGCCGTTGGTATGTGAAGCAGCTCTCTCTTGTCTCTCTAATCTGCCATATCATCCCCTAGTCTCTCCAGCACCACCACATGCCACACTTTTTCTTTTTGGGATCTCATACTTATATCCTCAGTTCCCTGGACCACACCCCTCTCCATGCTGCAGGAGGCAGGCCATTACCAGCTGGCAAAGACCATGTCCTGAACGAGACAATTAACAACTGTGGACATACTAAAGCCCAAATTAAATCCCCACATTTGCGAATAAAACAATAACATATTTATGTAACATAACTGAATTTTTAAAGAAACCAAATTTTCCATTAAAGCTATCAGTTTGAACATTTAAGAGTTAAATTGATAGAGAGAGCTTCTGGCTGCAGCCAGTAGCCCCAAACATCAAGGCTACCAGCCTGAAATATTAAGAGTTGAAGTACAGTAGCTAGAGCTGTATCAGCCTGACAGTTAAGAGTTAAGAAAGCTCAGAATTTTTAGCTGTGACCAATGGCTCCACATAGCTTGAAAGCTTGAAATCTAAGTGTACAGAGAGATGCCAAAGAGTGACCGTCGCTGACACCTCCCACCTCAGCCACCCCTGGACTTTGATGTGAAAGCACTTTTTTTTTTTTTTAAATGTTTGGCACCAGAACAGGGACCTGAGGAAGCTAAGCTTTTGACACAATAGGCTTCTCACCTTAAAGCTAGGAAAGGATAGGTGAGCAATTGGAGTTGAAATCACCTGTAGCCACCTCCAAAGGCTGTTATGTGCTACAAGCACCTAGTCACTTTCCCTGGGAACCAACAGTACTCAGCCTTGTCAGGAGCCACTAGCCCTAACCCCTTTGTGTAAATTTCATGTGTGATCAACAGGAGCCACCAGTCCTGACCTCCTTGTGTGTATCTTGTGCGCATTCTCCAGGGCACGGTCAATGACCAGCTACCCACCACTAATGGCAGCAAAGGCCAGATGCCAGCACAGGTCGTTCTGTGGCAGCCACTAGCACAGCCTGTTCTGTGAGAGCCAACAACATTGGCAATCAAGCCAGGTGCTACCAACGTGGGCTCTCCTCTCCTCCTTCTCCATTTTTCCTTTTAGTTGCCTGCTCCTTGTCCTAGGCTCTCAGGCTTGACAGCAGCATGATTCATTGGGAGTGTCATCATTTAGAAACTCTAAATGATTTTCAAAAACTTAAGATATCAATTGGATTTGCTCCTGTAAAACATAAATAAATAAAAATAATTACAGCTGAATTACAACAGTCTCTCTTTAAAATATTTACAGCTAAATGAAAGCTTTTAGAATGAGACCAGCCCTGCTACCCATGGGGTTGTTTACCTATGACTCTCCCTCAGACAAGCTGCTCTGATTACTCCCTCTTCGAGTTACTAGCAGCCCAGCTACCCAGGCTCCAGAAGAAGCTGGAAGATTTGACTCAAATGAGAAAGCTTTCTGGGTTCAAGACATTAAATGCGCTTTCTGGGATCAGGAGATTAAAATCTCCCATTCACTATCCCTTATAACTACAGATTAGCATAATGTCTTATGGTTCTGGAGAATGACAAATTACACAGGTCGGCCACAGCAGTGCTTAATTTCACAGATGGTTCGGCTTCAGATCAGGCTGCTTCGATTACTGATGGTCATCAAGAATCTTTCTCCTCGAGAAAGCTGCGCACCATGGGTTGAACTGACTGCAGTAGTTGCTGCTTTTGAAAGGCTTAAAGGCAGGCACCTCAGCAGAGCCATACAGTTTCACGCATTTGTGCCTTGATCTTGAGAGGCTTTCGAAGAGATGAAACAGCACTCATTTTACTATTTTACAATTTTGAATATGCCAAGAGCTTTAGAAACTGCTTACTATTTGTACTTCAGAAGCTTTAAAAATTGATATTTAGCTTTTAATACTTCACATTCCACTGTAACCCGCAGGAACAGGTTATTACGGAACAAGCTCATCAGCCCTTTGTAGGCGCAGATATCTAAATTACAGAATGGAGACTGTAAATGTTCATCTTCTCATTATAGTTTAATGCATGCCTTATGGCTCTGATAAAATAAAAGGAACTGGATGTATCATTCCAAGAAAAGCTTGACTTACATGTTTCCACAGGACACTGATCCACCTTTCTGGACGCCAAACCAATTGACTGTGCCAAGACCCCCCTCCCCTCCAGCCTGCAGGCAGAGACTGTTGCCTGCCTCAGCCATCAACTTCTCCAGCCTGTGTCAAATACTTCAAGAGAAGACCCTGAAGACTGGCACCTGCATCCTCTCCCTGTTATGAACTCTGATCCTATGCTGTTTCACCTTTTGCTATTCTACACCCAGGGATTACAAGGGATAGAAAACTATTTAATATGGGTCTATGTATAATATTTCCTGTAGAAAATGCCATTTGTCTATTATGTAAGTTCCACTATGAGCCCTAATGTGTTTTCTCATTGTACTTCAGCCACCTCATATTTTATTACATGTTAATCTCTCCTTGCGTTGGTATCAGATATTGTGACACATGCATTGGTTTGGGTTGCCAGTGCTCTTTTACAGCCAAAGAGATGTTATTACTGCACTTACTCTAGACAGTAGGATCTGTATGTCGTCAGCTTCAGCTGCCTCTCTAATCCAACAGGTGCACACCATTAACCATGTATATACCTTGACTCAAATAGTCCCTTACCACCAATTACTCAGAATAGACATGATCAAGGTTTAACAAATAGAATTAATGCTTTAGAGAAAGTTATTCTCTACATAGGGACTCAGATTCAAAATATTAGACACATCTAACTACCTCATTTATGCTAATTATAAATGGATCCATGTTACTCCTCTACTCTATAACGAATGGTTCGGAGATGTCTTGGGATCCAGCACAGGCACACCTGTGAGCTCTTTGACATGGCTCACAGCTTTCTATGAACAGGAATCTCTATATTCTCAGTCATTTTCAAAGTCTAAAGGTCTTCTGTGCGGTCTGCCCAGAGACAGAATCACACCTTGGTTTGTTTAAATGGAAAGGGTGAGACGCTGGGAGCAGTTGTGTGCTGGATCTGCAGAAGCAAGCCAGTGAGCTTCCGGGAGGCCCCACTCAGTTTTGCATGGGCAACGAATGGGCGTGCCCCTGCCTTAGGCAAAGACCCAGGAATTTTGACCCAAGACTGTTTATTGTGCTATCCTGCCTTTCCATGTTTGTCTTGTATATCTGGTGTGACAGCGAACTTCACTGCCTATTGCCTCACTCTGTTGAGCAGTTTTCCTGCAGAATCATATGAAGATAATTTATAATTCTGGATGATGATTCTCAATTGATTCAAGTAACTGCTACTTGCTTGCAAATTAGCTAAAAGCTCTGTGAAGCACTTGATTTATACCAAGAAGGAAAACAAAATAAAAAAACAAATTAATAATCAAGGAAAATACATTCATTCGAGATTTAGTCCAGGAATATGACCCAAGTGTATACCATGATAAAAAAAAAGACTATGTGAATATAGAAACAAAAAATAAATGGTTAGCTGTATAAGATAAGGCACACACCTGTTTCTTTGAAAAAACCTTGACATACTTTGAACACATAATGTGCATTT
>JAQQSO010006190.1:0-11478 GCA_028658305.1 Pachyuromys duprasi
AACAGGAAACAAGCTAGGAGCCTGTTACAGATGGCCCCTGAAAGGCTCTGCCCTGCAGAATATCAAAGCAGATGCTGAGACTTATGGCCAACTGATGGGCAGAGTGCATGGAATCTTATGAAAGATGTGGGAAATAGTAAGATAGGGAGAGGACAGGAGCTCCACAAGGAGAGCAACAGAACCAAAAAATCTGAGCACAGGGGTCTTTCCTGAGACTGATACTCCAACCAAGTACCATGCATGGAGAAAACCTAGAACCCCTGCACAGATGTAGCTCCTGGCAGTTCATGGTCCAAGTGGGTTTCATAGTAATGGGAACAGGGACTGCCTCTGACATGAACTGATTGGCTTGCTCTTTGATCACCTCACCCTAATGGGGGAGCAGCCTTACCAGGCCCCAGAGGAAGACAATGCCACCACTCCTGATGAGAGTTGATAGACTAGGAGCAAAAGGAAGGAAAGGAAGACCTCCCCTATCAGTGGACTTGGGGAGGGGTATATGTCGAGAAGGGGAAGGGAAGGTGAGATTGGGAGGGGAAGAGGGAGGGGCTTATGGGGGGATACAAAGTGAATAAAGTGTAATATATAAAAATTAAAAAAAACCCTGAGCTCTGGGCAAGCATTTTTTGTTTACAGTCACTTAATATTTTGCTTAAGCAAAGGTACATCGGGTAGTTCCATGCAATGTATAACTTTGTGTAACATTAAACATGTACAACTAATGAGTGTTCCAGAATCTTTGGAAGTCTGTTTATATTTTAAATATGAACATATATTTTATATTTAACTCCATGCATGTCATTATTTATATGTATATATGTAGATAGTTATAGATGTGTGTGTATGTGTGCATGTTTATGTGTGTATTCTGAACATACATACTTTTGTCTTGTTATCTTCTCAAATGAAGAAAGAAACAATATTTCTGTGAAAAAATTTTGATAGACACTAACACAATAGTGCTTTCAAAGCACTATTCTAAAAAATTCTGTGTTGTCAAGCTCAATCGATTAACCTTCTCTTAAGTATAGTTAAGGCAAACACCAAACTAGTAGCTGTCCATGAATATATGTCTTTATATTTTATTTAACAAATTTTAGTATTAAATTTAGTATAAAATTATAAATTCAGTAGATTTTTAATGTAAATTTTAACAAACTTGCACAAGTGTAGTATGTGTGCAAGGAAGAAAATTTTTACTATTTTGTGGTTTCTGTGAGAAAATAGTAATAATATAAAAAATATGGAATGAGGTTGCAAAAGACACCTTAGTTGTATAAGAAGTTCTGAAGATGGCAAATAAAACAAATATATGTGCACAAAATAACTTTAAGGAAGTTACAACAGTTTGTTAAACACATATTATTTTCTTCTCTTCCTGGCTACTATAATACCTTCTGGCCTTTCCTGTAATTAAGTAATATCTGCTCCCCTAATTATTAGGGAGCGTTCCTTAATAAAGGCACTTAAATTTTAACCACATTCAAAGTGATCTTTACAGTTGGCTTTATTGTGTGTTATACAACACATGAATACTTTTCTTTTTTATTAATTTTACTGTTTTCTGTCCAGAACACTAACTCGTTCTTTGAGTCATGAAAAATTGCATTTCTTTGGAGGAAAGAAGGCTTAAAGAGAACTTTAGGTTGATCTGCAGAGACAGCTTGATAGAAGAGCACTTGATATGCAAGAGTGAGGCCTTGAGTGGGAATTTAGATTCTCTTACAGCCAGTGTGTAATTGCGGTCTGCCTCTGTGAGAGAGGAGGCAGCAGGAAAGAATGGCTGGAAGCATGTGGACAAGAGAGCTTGCTATATTTTATTGTGAACAATAAAGGGCCCCAGTCTCCTACAATATCGGAGCTAAGGACTGACACCCAAGGTGCTATACACACTTTGTAGCATTCACATGCCTACACTCAGACATTTGTACATGCATGCACACACACACACACAAGGTTTAGAATTAAAAGAGTGCAATAAAACAAATATATGCATTTTTGTTTACCTAAATAGAATCATATTTGTTACAGAACTCTGCAAGGTGACTTTGAGACATGCTCAGAAATGTGTAATAGTTAAATTACTAAGAGTTAATTCATTGTTTTCTTAACTGCTCCCAGCTGAGTGGACAAGAGAGTGATCCTAGATGAACACTATGGAAGAAATGCAAATCAGTTAGCAACACACACTTGTGAGCGTGAAGATTTTCACACTCGTCTGTAATACACAAAGCTCTTTCCATTCTTACCATTTTATGTAAATGATTTTAAGCCATTATTTTCACTGTTATAACTGTCTTCCTGAAGAGCTCTACTGCATCCAATACAATGGAAATGCACGTTAATCTCTGACCTTTCAGTTATGATGCAGGGTAATGATCACTGTAATTATGCTGCATGGATTCACTGTTACAAAATTTGCTGTTTGCCATCCCGCTGAATAATACTATATAGTCATGTGCTGCTTAGTCACAGAGATGTGGCTTGAGCAATGTAAAACTGGACAGTTTTATTTTTGGGTAAATACCGTGGAGTGTACTTACATAGAATACTCGATAGATGGCCAAGCTCATCTGGTTAAAGTGATCGCCTATTACAGTCAGAACACTTGGTAAACACAAGATGTAAGAAGCTGCTGACTTCCACAACAAACCCTGCTTTAGAAGCATGGCTTAATGATACTTAAAAACAATGACAGAAAGTACAGTGCAATGAACACATACACCAGAAACGCTGTCACTTACTATCATCACACAGTGTGTATTATACATAATTGTTTGTGCAATGCTCCTCTCCAGCTAACAATGCAATGATGAGATTACACAAGCATCACTAAAAACGTGCTTTCTTGGCTTCTTTTCATGTTGCTGTGATAAAACACTATGACGAAAGCAGCTTCAGAGAGGAGGTGTTACTTTGGCTCACAGTTCAAGGACCATCGATGACTCTGTGGCGGTCAAGGCAGGAGGAGATTGAAGAAGGTGATCACATTGCTATGCAAGTCAGAAGGTTGCAATGAATGCATGGATGTCTCTCAGCTTCCTTTTTTAGCTTATACATCCCAGGATCCCTTCTGAGTGAATTGATCCACCCACAATTAAATATACCCTCCTATCAATGATCGAAAACAGGAGAAGCCTGTGCCATCATGCCCAGAGCTTCATTTTCTAGGTGATTCTAGATCTTGTCACATTAGCAATTAACACTGACCATCACACAAGTAAATGGAGCTATAATATTATGGAGGTTTGGCTGTGATATCAGTAAGAAATAGAAAAATTTCAGCTTACTTATATTTTTATGTGACTACTACTTTATATGCCAATGAGACACTATGCAAAACAGCCTCATAAAGTACATCGTTTCACTTCCCTAAGCTGCCACAAATGTTTTGCTTATAATTTCTCCCATATATTTGGGATGTAAAATATATCAAAAGCTGGTAAATTGTTACTCAACTTACGTTCACCAAAGTCCACACTATTTGATTGCCTGGGAATTATTTTCAAACCATTCTCTATGAAGCAATTGGATTATGGTTTAAAATTGATTTGTCATTACTGGCGTAAAATGTAAAAGCCCAGGTAGCTGAACTTCACCTCTCATGGTTCATATATTCCACCCAGAGGACCAACTAAACCAGATGCTGGGAAGCCATGCTCCAATGCTGCGAACTAGCCTCAGAAGCAGGATTGGGCAGGTACCAGCTGCAGAACTTACTAAGAGGCGTGCAGCAGCTTTGCAGTTGGCCTTGCCAAGAAGATTAAATTAATTTAGTGGAAAATCATTTTATTTTCATCTTTTTTCAATATTAGAAACTAATTATGTGTCTGCTTAAATGTTTGCATGTGTTTATATGTATGTGAGTGCAGTTGTATGCAGAGGCCAGAAGAGGGCGTTAGATTCCCTGCCTATATCTATTGATAGTAATGAGCACTTCAAGGGTAGTAAGTGTTTTTAATAGCTCATCTATCCCTGCAGTCTCCTCTTAAGTCTAATGCAACCCTCGGGTTACTCCCTAATACCGTCACCATACATCATTGCCAATAGATTACTACCACTGCCAATAGTTTTGTGATACTTGTGGGTATGAGTTCAGTTCTCCTGGGGCAGCAGACACAGTGTTATTATGTGCCACATGGCTGTTGCTTCTAATACTCTTTTACCAGTGACTGAAGATTTCATATTTATTATACCATTTATTTTATTTTATTTTATTTTTACATTAATTTCAGTTTATTCACTTTGTATTCCAGCTGTAGCACCCTTCCTCCTCCCCTCCCAACCCCACCCTCCCTCTCTCATCTCCTCCCATGCCCGTCACCAAGTCCTCTGATAAGGGAGGTCCTCCTCCCCTTCCATCTGACCCTAGCATATCAGGTCTCATCAGAACTGGCTGCAATGTCCTCCTCTGTGGCCTGGCAAGGCTGTTTCCCCATCCAGGGAGGCAGTCAACAAGGTAGCCACTGAGTTCATGTCAGAGACAGTCCCTGTTCCCATTACCAGGGAACCCGCTTGGATACTGAGGTGTCATAGGCTACGTCTGCGCAGGGGTTCTAGATTATATCCATGAATGGTCCTTCATTGGAATATCAGTCTAGAAAAGACCCCTGTGCCCAGATATTTAGGTTCTGTTGCTATCCTTGTGGAGCTCCTGTCCTCTAAAGGTCTTACTATCTCCCTCTACTTTCCTAAGATTCTCTGCACTCTGCCAAAAGTTTGTTTATGAGTCTCATTATTTGCTTTTATAAAATGCTGGGTAGAGTCTTTCAGAGGCCCTTCATGGTAGGCTCCTGTTCTGTTTCCTGTTTTCTCCTTCTTCCGATGTCCATCCCGTTTGCAATACTATACCATTTTTATAGATGAAGAAATATGATTGTTCTCTTGTTTCCATAACGATCATTTTAAAATAGAAAATTATTAAAAAACATTAAAGTGTTACATAACCAGTTACATAATCATTTATTATTACTTTATGTAGCTGTTAGTCTTTATCAAGTTTTGCTTTATCTGCTTTGTGTTACTAGAAATTGTGAATTGCAATTCCTACCTGCCAGGAATAAAGTCTTATTATCATTTCATATGTCTTTATATTTTATATGATGGGGTTAGAACTTATTTACCAAGATAAATTTAATCACTTAAAGGAACAAATCATTTTTAATTTAGATCACATGACTGTGCTTAATTTGATATATCTAAACATATTAAAACCAAAGGAAGAAGAAAGTATGAACATTAATTTGTTTATTATTAATATTTAAAAATTTTCACATTGTATCCCAGTTTTAGCTCCCTCCCTCATCTCTTCCTAGTCCCATCCTCCTTTCCTCTTCTTCCCTATCTTTGTTCTGCAGCGTACCAATAGGGGAAGTCTTCCTCCCCTACTGTCTGACTCTAGCCTATCAAGTCCCATCAGGACTACCTGGATACTCTTCCTCTATGGGATGACTAGGTCACCCCACCAGGGAGAAGAGTACATTTACATAGTGGAATACTATTCAGCATTAAAAATAAGGAAATTATTAAATTTGCAGACAAATAGATGGATCTAGAAAAGATCATCTTGAGTGAGGTAACCCAGAAGCAGAAAGACACGCATCGTATATACTCACTTGTAAATAGATATTAACCATATGTAGGATAAACATACTAAAATATACAGACCTAAAGAAGCTAAACAAGAAGGAGGTTCCTAGGAAAGATGCTAATTCTCATTCAGAAGGGAAAACAAGATAGACACCAGAAGCAGTAGAAGAGAGGGAACAGGACTGGAGCCTACAACAGATGTTCTCTAAAAGACTCCAACCAGCAGGGGATCAAAGCAGATGCAGAGACTCACAGCCAAACTTTGGACAGAGAGCAGGGATTCTTATGGAAGAAGGGGATATAAAAAGACCCAGAGGAGCCACACAACGAGAGCAACAAAGCCATAAGTAAATAAATAAATAGATAGATAGATAAATAGACAAATATATAAATAGACAAATAAATGCAGAGACTGATACATCAACCAAAGATCATACATAGAGAGGACATAGACTCCTGCTCAGATGTAGCCCATAGACAGCTCAGTCTCTATCTGGGTTCCCTACTAAGGGAAGAAAAGACAGTCTCTGACATGAACTAGGCTGCCTGTGCCTTGATCATTAATCTATTTTAAATTAATATTAAAAATGAAATCAGCCAAATTAGGCTTTTGCCATAATGATTCCAGACCCCACTATGTTAAATCACATCTCCAAAAATGAATAGTAATTTGTAGTCTGAAGTTGTATAAGAAACAGAGAAATACAAAGTAGGAAGATGCTAAACATTATTATTCTACAAATGGGAGAGAAATCTCAGTGGTTAAGGGCAGATATTGCTCTTGCTTAGGACCCCGATTTGGTTCCCAACAACCATGCCATGTGATTCACAACTGCCTGTAACTCTAGCTCCAAAGACATCAGATGCCCCTGGCCTCCAACAACACTAGCAGCAACGTGCACATACCCACAGAGGGAAGTATAGTTAAAAATAATGCAATGAGTCTTGACAGTTATTCTAAATAATAACCTGTACCCATTGCATTTTACTCTTAATTCTTCTCGTAAACGAATGACTTTTCCCATAGTCAAAACACACCACACTAATGGGACATAGACTGTATCCTCAGAACATCACTAGAAGAGATATTTGTCTTTTCTACTTGTCAAGGGTAGATTACCCATGGGAGTCTCTCTTTCCCCTTTCTTAAGTCAGTTACTTAATTTTGTCCTTGTAATTATTTGCTTTGTCAATTCACATCAAAGCAACATAGCTACAGGGAAGTTACCCTTGGATGTACAGCTTAACTAAGAGTCTGTGAGTAAAGAATCTTGTCGATGGGCTTTATTCTGAAGTCCAATCATGGGGAAACGAATGTATTGGGATGAGACTGTGATTTTCAGTACATTTAATCAATCAAACTTTCCTGGAAACAGGTTAACAGCTTAAGGTGATTCCAAATGAAGGAGCCATTATAGCCTTGGAATGTACGTTTTTCCAAGCACATTCATTTCATTTCAATTCAGGAAATTGGTCAAGGTTAATACCTGATAGATGGTTAAAGAACACATACTAATCTAAGCCCCTGTAGGGATAATTTCATATATTTGTGTGTGTGTGTGCACGTGTGTGTGCGTGTGTGTGCGTGTAAGGTATTGTGAGTGTGAGGTTGCTTCTGTCTGAAGAAAAGTGACTCTGACTTAGGAAAAGCTGAATTCTATACTGAAGTCAAACATTAGGGGAGGAGTTGGTACAGACTGGGATTTCCAGAGTCTATCAGGACTTTCAAATCACTGAATACTTTTAAATTCAGGATTAAGAGAAATGTCTGATTTTTCAAAGCTTAGTGTAGTCTTAAAAAAAAAAAACTAGCGTAGAGCCAAGAAAGAAGCAATCAAGTAACAAAAATAATCTTAAACATAAGTTACTAATTTTGATTTTACTGTGATGGTTACAGGGAAGAACAATCCTCTCATCAAAAACAGCTCAGTCAGTTGAATTAAGCAACAGAATCTGCCTAAAAAGCAGTGGAGAATGACCACAGTTGCAGGGGCCTGGCAATGTCCCAGATAATAAAGGCAATATTTAGAGTGAGCTTAGCTGTCTGTGCCTTTTTTTTTCATTTCATTTTCTATTTTATCCATCTATCTATCTATCTATCTATCTATCTATCTATCTATCTATCTATCTATCTATCTATTTATCTATCTATCTATCTATTTCAATTAATTTGCTTTGTACCCCTGCTGCAGCCCCCTCTCTCCTTTCCTCCCTGTCATACCCACCCTTCCCCTTCTCCCCTATGTCCTTTCCCTAGTCTATTGATAGCCCGCAGAGACTGATACTCCAAACAAGAGCCATGCATGGAGAAGACCTAGACCCCTTGTTCAGAGGAAGCCCATAGACTGCTCAGTTTACAAGTGGGTTCCCTAGTAAGGGGTACAGGGCTGCCTCTGACATGTCTGTCTCATTTTTAAACTCAAGATATTTGTTTGTTCATAAGATAAGAGGACAGAAAGCTAAGAAAAACCTGGTGTTAAAAGACTGAGAACAATTTCCCAAACTTTGGTATTGAAACACACAGATACTCAAGACTGGAAATAAGCAGCTGGAAGTTGTGATGGATTTAATTCTTTACTAAACACAACCTAGAATCTGTTGGAAAGAGAGTCCCAATGAGCGACTACCAAGATCATGTTGGCCTGTAGGAGTATATGTATGGGATTTTTCAATTACCTTCACTGATATGGAAAGATCCAGCCTAAGATCGGACATTATCACTTCACCAGCTGAACCAGGACCTGAGCAAGTATGAAAAAGGCAAACTGGTCATTATCAAGCTTTTAAGCATTCATTTCCCTCTGACCTTGACTTTGGATAATAAGACTAGTTGTTTAAACTTGCAGCAGCCTTGACTTCCCTACAGTAATGGAACAGTAAGCTACAACAAACCCATTCTCCCCTACGTTGCTATTTTTTCAGGATATTTTTTCAAAGCCTTAGAAATAAAACTATAATGTCCTAAGGAGAAAAGCAACAGAAAAGTGACCTTGAGGGTTGAGCCTCCTCCACATGTGTGCACTCTTGAGTGGCTTTACAAGCTATGCAGTAACTTGGATTAACACCTGCTCACAGAGGCAAGAGTACAACGCTGATGTTCAGAATTGAGGTAAACTAGATTTCAGCGTGGAGAGCCTTTGAGTAACAAGCCAGCTATTCAGTTGCTACCTCTGAAGGACTACATTCTTAATGTTATGAAAGAGTATACATGTGTTAAATTTTATTAAGATGTAAAGTAACCCTCAACTCAAGCAGAATACTAAGAATAACAATGGGACTTCCATGTTTCTTCCTAACAAGAGATAGGAGCATCATTAAAAAAAATAGAGGTATACAGAAAGCTTCACTTCATCTTGTTTGTTGTCAAGTTGTCAAATGCAGAAGCTACAACAGAAAAATTAATAAACAGTGGGCATATATTCACAGATAGTCTATGTGGCCATTTGGACAACTTTAGAAGTATAAAGACTAAAGGAATTTCCATAATTTGAATTTTTATGTAAATATTTTGATGTTAGTAAATTAAATCTTGAATGCTCCTAAAAGAAAAATAAAACATAAGAAAAAATTCAATCTTTTCTTGTAATACAAATTTTGTGTATAATTTTAAAATAATTTTTCCATACAAAAATAAAGGGGAACAGGCCTAGAATTTTCTCATTTGATTTAGTAGAAGCATTTTACAAATATCAAGACTCATTCTCTCAAGCCTACTGTTCATAAAAAGAGTTATCTTTAATCTGATCGATATCTGCAGAATATTTATTGCAAACCTCTTGTTCAGTGACAACAGATAAAAGTTCTTCCCATTTCAGAACATCATCATTTTAGAATTTGTTTTTCCCTACAAATTGTCAAGTTGATTTTCTAATTTCTTTGGAAATGGGAAAGGATGGTAACAAAGCTAAGGTGACACAAAGAGCCAAATTAGTGCTTTAAAAGACAAAATGTCAACTAGGTGTAAATCTATAGTAACTGAACATGTGGCCCTGGTGCAAGACTATATGCACCATTAATAGAGAAGCAGGGGATCAGACAAGAGATCCAGATGTATGGACAGTAGACTTAAGAAGGTTTTCACTGCAGAAAGACCTGGCATTTCTTAAGTAACATGATCTCACGTTCAAAGGTGGAAGAGGAGTGAATGCCCCTGCACAACAAGGCTCAAAGAAAGTTTCCTGTAGAAATCTGAGTGTGGAGGATGGATAAACTAAAACTTACAAAATATGAAAGGAATGGAATGGCTTCCCAACCTTGGAGATAAGTGACATATCCTTAGGCAAATCACAATAAGCACTAATCTAAAATGCCAAAGAAGTAAAAGAAACTTATAATTAAAAACTCAATGTGAGGCTCTCGGCTCTCCACTGCTTTGGCAGTGGGGCCTGTGAGCCCAAGCTGCAGCTTGTAATGATTTATAATAAAAAGATCCTCATGTGATTTGCAACGGACTCAGCTCCTGGTGGTGGTCTTTTGGGGAATCGTGATTCGGGCACAACATACTTTGGGGGCTCTCCGGGATCCCCAAGACCTCGCAGGACTCCTGAGCCAGAAGATCGGAAGCCCAGGTAAGCGCATTTGTCTTGGCCAAGTTCTGTGTCTCTGTTCTGTCCTTCTGTGTATTTTTGAGAGCTCAAGGTAGTACACAGTGAGTGGCCAAGGATCGGTCATGTCAGGGTACACTGGCTGACGAGCTGGTAGACCGAGGCCACGGGGATTTCGGGAGACGTCCCAGATCCCGGTGGGGCAGTGTTCCCCAATAGCACTGTGAGGGACATGGGGTCCCAAATCTGTTTGATAGGCCTAGAAAGTGGGTGGCTCCCACGAGACAGTAAGTGCTGGTGGATCTGTTGTTTTGTTTTTGTGTTTCTGTCTGTCTAGCCGCTGCTGGGTAAAAATTGTTAGACTGCTTTTGGCCAGCTGGTGAGTGTGTTTTGTCTCAGTGTAGTATTTGTTTGCATCTACCTTCTATTTTCTGTTCTGAAAGCCCTTCAGGTGTCTTTAGGATCTGTGGTACATGACTGAGTGGACACACCTGAGAGTCACAAGCTGTGGGGATCAAGAGAAAAAGTCCCAGGCCCTGGGTTAGATAAGATATCCCACCTGTGAGTGTTGATAAATGTGAAATCCCACCATTTGGTTTTAGATCGAGTAAGGACAGTTTTGTCTGTATATATGCCTAAATATGTATAGGCATCATATGTTTGTCTTTGACTGATTTTAAATGGTTAATATGCTCTGTAGGTCATGGTTATAGATTTAGAGTATTTGGGTATGTTTAGAGGTTAAATCCAAACTCTTGTTTAAAATGTATATATGTGCCTATGTGTTTCAAGGCTGCTCATTATCTCCATATCTCTTCAACATAGTACTTGAAGTCTTATCTAGAGCAATAAGACAACTAAAGGAGATCGAGGGGATACAAATTGGAAAGGAAGAAGTCAAAGTATCACTATTTGCAGACGATATGATAATATACATGAGTGACCCCAAAACTTCAACCAGAGAACTCCTTCAACTGATAAACACCTTCAGTAAAGTGGCTGGATACAAAATCAACTCAAAAAATTAGAAGCCCTCCTGTACACCAAAGACAAAAGAGCCGAGAAGGAAATTAGGGAAACAACACCCTTCACAATAGCCACTAATAACATAAAGTACCTTGGGGTGATTCTAACCAAGCAAGTGAAAGATCTATATAAAAAAAAAACTTCAAATCTCTGAAGAGAGAAATTGAAGAAGATATTAGAAGGTGGAAAGACCTCCCGTGCTCATGGATTGGTAGGATTAACATAGTGGAAATGACCATATTGCCAAAAGCAATCTACAGATTCAATGCAATCCCCATCAAAATACCTTCACAATTCTTCACAGACCTTGAAAGAAAAA
>JAQQSO010006191.1:0-11478 GCA_028658305.1 Pachyuromys duprasi
AAAAAAAAAATCATTAGCCCTCCTGTATACAAAAGACAAATGGGCTGAGAAATAAATTAAGGAAAAACACCCTTCACAATAGCTACAAAGGACATAAAATAACTTGGTGTAACTAACCAAGCAAGTCAAAGACTTGTATGAACAAAACTTTCAGTCTCTGAAAAAAGAAATAGAAGAATATATCAGAAGATGGAAAATTTTCCCATGTTCATGGCTTGGTAGGAATAACATAGCGAAAGTGGCCATCTTTCCAAAAGCTATATAAAATTCAATGCAATTCCCATCAAATTACCAATAAACTTTGTTATAGACTTTGAAAGGAAAATTTGCAACTTGTATGGAATAACAAGACACCCAGAACTGCTAAAACAATCCTCTACATTAAAAGATCTTCTGGGGGAATCACCATCCCTGACCTCAAACTGTACTATAGAGCAACCATAACAAAAACTGCATGGTACTGTCATAGAAACAGAATGGCAGATCAATGGAATTGAATAGAAGACCCAGAAATAAGCCCACACACTCATGAACACCTGGTTTTTGACAAGGATGCCAAGATCATGCAAGGGAAAAAAAGATAGCATCTTCAACAAATGGTGCTAGTATAACTCGTTATCTGCATGTAGAAATATTCATACACATCCATACTTATCACCCTTCAAAAAACTATAAAATCCAAGTTGATCAAAGACCTCAACATAAAAACAGACACACTAAACCTGTTAGAAGAAAAAGTGGGGAAGAGCCTTTACCTCATTGGCATGGGCGGCATCTTCCTGAACAGAACAACAATATCACATGCTCTAAGATCAACAATCAACAAATAGGATTTCACGAAAATTAAAAGTTTCTGTAAAGCAAAGGAAATTGTCCAGGCAAATGGTGGGACCTGAAAACGATCATCCTGAGTGAGGTATCCCAAAAGCAGAAAGACACACATGGTATACACTCACTTATATAGACCGACAAGATAGGATAAACATACTGAAATCTATACACCTAAAGAAGATAAACAATAAAGAGGACCTGGGGTAAGATGATCAATCCTCACTTTAAAAGACAAATGGGATGTACATTGAATGTAGGAGAAAACAAGCAACAGGACAACACCCTACCCCAGAGGGCCTCAGCAAGACTCTACCTAGCAGGGTATCAAAGCAAATATATTAGGACACATAACCAACCCTTTGGTAGAGTGCAGGGAATCATATGAAAGAAGGGGGAGTTAGTATGACCTGGAGAGGACAGGGGCTCTCCAAGGACCAAATATATCAGGGTACAGGGGTCTTTTCTGAGACTGTTTCTCCAACCAAGGACCATGTATGGATATAACCTAGAACCCCTCCTCAATTGCAGCAAATGGTAGCTCAATATCCAAGTGGGTACACTAGTAAGGGGAACAGAGACTATTTTGGTCATGAACTCAATGGCTGGCTCTTTGACCTCCCAGCCCTCCAAGGGAGGAGCAGCCTTGCTAGGCCATAGAAGAGGACATTGCAGCCATTACTGAAGATACCTGATAAGCTAGAGTTAGATGGAATGGGAGGAGGCCCTCCCCTATCAGTGGACTTGGAAAGGGGCAGGGAGGAGATGAGGGAGGGATGGGGTGGATGAGGAGGGAATGAGGGAGGGGGCTATGGCTGGGATACAAAGTACATAGCCTGTGATTAATATAAAATAAAAATGTTAAATAAAACTGACTTAGTAGTAGTTCAAAATGTGAAAATGAGAATATACTACGCTGAACCAGAATATATCCAACTCCATTTCATATTAGGTTCTGACTTCTTCTCTGGTTCTTACTTTTCCTAAAGTGAAGTATTGAATAATCAATGTTATAGCTTGTATTATCTTGTGTATCTTCACAGCAGGTTAAGTCATTCAATGTTCAGTTTAAGAGCTAGTTGACCACTAAAATATATGAAAATTCTTTCTTCCAAGATTCATTAAGGTCAAAGTCAAGTTGTTAGAAAATTAATTGCTTATCAATATCCATCAACATTATTAAATACCTCTTCATTATGAACAAGAGATTTACTTAGTAATGGAAAGGTAAAAAATCATCCTTAATCATAATGAGATTTTAGGATATCAAGTATATAATGCAAGACTCATTTATGCTATAGATATTCAACTTCCAAAATAGACTTTAAAAGCATAAAACAGATGTTTTTTATAGATTTTGCTTTGGAATGTTCTTTTTTATTCATTGTACTTTGATTATAATTTAATATTCAGTTTAAAGTATAATTTGCTAATAAGTACTCTAGTCAAGACTGCAATTGTTAGTGGGTTCTGTTACTTAGGATGTATTAAATCAAGTGAGAAGTGAAACAAATTAATGAATCTAATTGTTCTCCACTCTAGGCAGTAGTATTTTGAGGTTAACAAATCAAGAAAGATTTTCAGAGACTGATAAAAAAGGGGACTTTTAAAGCACTTCCAAGCATGCTGTTTCTTGACATCTCATGAACCCAGGGGCCAGTTTCAATTACTGGAAGATGCTCTCATATCTCATCACAGTGCTTCAGTTCTCATTTCTGTCAAGAGATTCAGATACGGTGCTTATAATTCTATGGCTTAAAGTCTTCATTAACGCCCATTCTAATTTATTATGAACTTTATTAAGATTAACATACATCCCAAAATGATTGCTAATATAGTTATCATTAATTAACAACAAGATTGATTAAAGGCTATGTTGGAAAGTTTAGCATGTGCAGCATTCTGTTGCCAGGAAGAACAAGATAATATGCTGTTTTCAAAATGACCACAAGCTATATTTGTAAAAGAAAAATTATCAATTTATAATAAACACTAAATTTAAATCAAATACTGTTAATGCTTAGTTTAGGATAAAATAATTTATTATTATAGGCACTGAAGAAATGACACAGCAGTTTGCTCTTCCAGAGGACCTAGATTCAATACTCAGCACCCCTACGCACACACACATTATTATGGTTCACAGTCATACTATAACCCCAGTAACAGGGATTCTGAATCCTCTTCTGGCCTCCACTGGTGCTACATACACACAATGTACAGACAATTGAATTGTAGGCAATTCAAACATATAAACAAAAACAAACCACAGAGGAAGACAATGCAGCCAATTCTGATGAGACCTAATAGACTAGGATCACAAGAAGGAAAAGAAGGCCTCCCCTATCAGTGTACTTGGGGAGGGGCATGCATGGAGAAGGGGGAGGAAGGGAGGAGGGAGAGAGCTACAAAGGGGATACAAAGTGAATAAAGTGCAATTAATAAAAATAATAAAAAATCAGAGAAAAAAAGAAAAAATCAATAGGAATTTAGCATGTAGAAAAGGTAATTAAAACTTTTAATGTAAGACCCAGGTATAAGATAGCAATACTTTTATATTCAGTAATTGATAGGCTTGTTTTAACTTATCTAGAATGTAATCTCCCATATTCCTATCTAGTCCAATATATATTTATATATATATAAAAACATCAAATGATGGAGCTTGATGTTATATCATTTTTCTCTTTGCTAAGACTTGTTTCCATTATTAAAGACTTCCTTGGCTTAATATATATATATATACATATATATATATATATATATATATATATATATATTCCTTGATTACAGTTCTTAAAATATTAGCTTTTAATTTTGAAATATTTATATTTATTCTTTGATAATGTCGTGATGGATGTAGTAGATTTTCTTTATACCTACCTAGTTCATTCCTTCTCTATGGCTACCTCTAATATTTATTCAGGCTCAGGGGGGCCTGTAGAGACTGATGAAACAACCAAGGACCATGCATGGAGAGGACCTAGACCACCTGCTCAGATATAGCCCATGGGCAGCTCAGTCTCCATGTATGTTTCCTAGTAAGGGGAACAGGGGCTGTCTCTGACATGAACTCTGTAGGTTACTGTTTTATTCTGTTGACTGATTCCTTTACTTAGCAGAAGCTTTTCAGTTTCATGAAGTCCTATTTGTTAATTGTTTATTTTCACTTTAAAAATATTTATATGTTTATAAATTACAGTTTATTCACTTTGTATCCCTGTTGTAGCTCTCTCCCTCATGCCCTTCCAATATCACCCTCCTTCTCTCATCTCCAATGTTCCTCCCTAAGTCCACTGATAGGAGAGATACTCTTCCCATTCTGTCTGACCCTAGCCTATCAGGTCTCATCAGGACTGGCTACATGGTTTTCCTCTGTGGCCTGGAAATGCTGCTTCCCCACCCAGGGTTAGGTAATCAAAGCGCCAGCCACTGAGTTCATGTCAGAAACCATCCCTGTTCCCATTACTCGGGAACCTACTTCTAGACTGAGATGCCATGGGTTACATCTGTGCAGGAGTTCTAGGAAGTTCGAGGTTATCACCATGCATGGTCCTTGGTTGGAGTATATGTTTCAGAAAAGAGCCCTGAGATCAGAATTTTTGGTTCTGTTGTTCTCCTTGTAGAGTTCCTTTTCCTTCCAAGTTTTTCTTCTTTCCTTTCCTTCATAACATAACCTGCATTCTGCCCAAAATTTGGCTATGAGTCTCAGCATCTGCTTTGATACCCTTCTGAGTAAAGTCTTTCAGAGGCCCTCTGTGGTAGGCCTGTCATGTTCCCTGTTTTCTCCTTTACATGGCCATCTCCTTTGCCTTTCTGTGTGAGGATTGACCATCTTACCCAGGGTCTTCCTCCTTGCTTAGCTTCTTAAGGTGTACAAATTTTAGTATGTTTATCCTAATAACAGCACAAGTTCTAAGATTAACAATCAATAAACAGAACCTCATGAAACTGAAAAGCTTCTGTAAGCAAAGGACACTGTCATCAGAACAAAACTACAGCCTACAGACTTGAAAAGGATCTTCACCAGCCTGATATCTGACAGAGGGCTAATATCCAGAATACATAAAGGTATCAAGAAGTTAAACAACAAAAAATCAAGTAACCTCATTTAAAACATGGGATACAGAGCTAAACATAGAATTCTCAACCAAGAAATATCGAATGGCAGAGAAACACTTAGAGAAAAATTCTCAACTTCATATGTGAAAAACAAGAAACTCAGAATAGCTCGATCAGTCCTGTAATTTCCAGGTATCTCTGTCCAGGTATCCCCAGAATAGCTAAAATAGTCCTGTACTCTCCAGGTATCTTCATCCCTGATCTCAAGTTGTACTATAAACAACAGTAATAAAAATGACATGATACTGGCATAGAATCAGACTGGAGGATCTATTGAATTGAATCAAAGGCCCAGAAATAAACCCACCCCCTATAGACACCTAATTTTTGACAAGGAAACCAAAACTATAAAATGGAAAAAGATAGCATCATTAACAATTGATGCTGGTCTAACTGGATGTCTACATATAGAAAATGCAAATAGATCTGCACAAAAGTACAGTCCAAGTGGACCAAAGACCTCAACATAAGACCAGACACAATAAATCTGTTAGAACAAAAAGTGAGGAAGTGCCTTGAATGATTGGCACAGATGACAACTTCTTGAGCAAACACATTTCTAAAAAACAACTAGATCTAAAATTTTCAGCTGTATGAAGATGAGACCTAATATGTGTATTTAACCATGCTAGTCGAAAACTATTCAGTAAGGCATAGGTAATTTGATGAGGTAGGAATGTTGCAGCACTGTAGTAAAGCCTAGGAAAAGGAATTTTAATTCACCTCACTGTATTTTCTGGGTAGAATTAGAGCTTAAGTTTCTTGGTAATTCAAAAAAGGTAGGAGAGTCTGAGGGTTTAAAATATGAAATTAATCCTTTCTCCCCACATTCTACCCTAGTACCTTTCATTCCTCCTTATACATATATATGCAGTTTGCTTCATTTCCAATAAACTCTGCCTATCATAGGGAAGCAAAAATATCTGGTTACAAAGTCCTAAATAACTCTCACCATAGAAAGAGATATTTTTCTTTTTATAAAATCAACTTTAAAATAAGTATGTATCTTACATAACAAATTTATATTTAACTTGTGTCCTTTTTTTGTATTACAAATAAGGTCAAAACAGTTGTACAAAGTTTGGTGAGATACTTCAAATCAAAGCATAAAATCTGAGTTTTACTGAAACTGATTAAGACTGCATTCTATGTGGTGAAAATAGATCAGAAAGGTAAATATTTATTTTACCTTGCAGAATATATACATACATATATATGTATATCTATCTATCTATCTATCTATCTATCTATCTATCTATCTATCTATCTATCTATCTATCTATCTATCTATCTATGCAAGTCAAGCTAGAAGCTCCAGGAAAGAATAAGAATGTAGGAACAGAAGCAAAGGCCATGAAGGAATGATGCTTATTGACTTGCTTCTCACAGGATGTTCACCTTTTTTTTTTTATAACACTCACCATCATTAGTCAAGGTATAACAGTGTTCACCATGTCCGTGGCCTTCCCACATCAATCATAAATCAGGAAAATGTTTCACAGATTTGCCCCAGGCCAATTTGGTGGGGGTATTTTCTCAATGAGGTTCAAGCTTCCAAAATGTTTTCTGCTTGTGAGAAGTTGATACAAAATTAGCCAGAACACCAGGCAAAATTAAGATGAGTGAGCATTGGCTTATAGTTCAAGATGGTATAGCACATCATGCTAAAACATGGTGACAGGGCAAGAGCTAACTGGTCACATTCTTTTCCCAATCAGGAAGTAGAATGTCAAGAAGAAGTGGGGCTGGGCCATGAAATATCAAGGCTTACTTCTGGTAACTGATTTTCTTGATCACAGCTCTACCTTTTAAATGTAGTACAATGTTCCCAAATACTACAACTATTTAGGGAACAAATGTCTAAAGAACAGTTCACATTCAAGCCACAACATACTGTCTACTTCTTTGCAAATAAACTTTATTACAAATATTTGTACTGTATTACATATTATAGAATATAATCAGATATAGGTGGTTGGTATGATAAATTAAATCAGGATATTTACAATATTTCACTTGAAAAAATCTTCAATTGACTTATTTCATAATAATCACTAATACAACTCATTAATTATAGCCCTCAAGTTCATGTGGATCAAAGATCTTGACATAAAACCAGAGACTCTATATGTATTAGAAGACAAAGTCGGGAAAAGTCTGGAACTCATTGGCATACAGAACAACTTTCTGAACAGAACACCAATAGCATAGTCTCTAAGATCAAGAATTAATAAATGGGATTTCATGAAACCTAAAGCTTCTGTAGCTCAAAGGCCGTATCAATAGAACAAAATATCAGCATACAGATTGGGAAAAGATCTTCATCAATCTGATGTCAGACAGAGGACTACTATCCAAAATATACAAAGAACTTAAGAAATTATGCATCAACAAATCAAATAATTCAATTAAATGGGGTACAGAACAAACAGAATTCAAGACTAATCTTGAGTGGCTAAGAAGCACTTAAAGAAATACTCAATGTCCTTAGCCATCAGAGAAATGCAAATCAAAACTGCTCTAAGATTCCATCTTACACCAGTCAGAATAGCAAAGATTAAAATCTAAAGTGACAACACAAGTTGGCGAGGACATGGAGAAAGACGAATACTCCTACACTGCTTGTGGCAGTGTAAAGTTGTATAACCTCTATGGAAATTAATTTGGTGCTTTCTCAGAAAATCAAGAATAGTTCTACCTCAACATCCAGCTATACTACTCCTGCGGATATACCCCAAATATACTCCAATACAAAACAAAGACATTTATGCTCAACTGTGTTCATAGTGGCTTTATTCATAATAGTCTGAAACTGGAAACAACTATTGATATCCTTCAAAAGAAGAATGGATACAGTAATTGTGAGACATTTACCCAAGGGGATACTACTGATGTATTAAAAACAGGAAATCATGAGATTTACAGGCAATCGGATGGAACTAGAAAAGACCATCCTAAGAGAGGTAATCAGACCTAGAATAAGGCAAATCTTCTATACTCACCTATAAGCAAATATAAAACCAATAGTATAGGATAACCATATGATAATCCACAGACCCAAAGAAGCTAAGTAACAAGGAAGGCCCAAGGGAAGGTGTTGAAATGTCACTCAGAAGGGGAAATGGAATAGACAGCAGATGTGGATGAAGAGAGGGCACTGAACAGGAAATGGAATGGGGAGTGATGCAAGGGTGGAGATCAGATGCGAGAAGAACAGGAGAAGGAGGTGATGCAGTTAGGAACAAGAAGGGAACCTTAGTGGGAGGAGGCATCTCTTTGTCAAGCTGGAGGCCTGAGACAGGGTAGGTTCCTGGGAGGATATGGGTGTGACTCTAGCAGAGACTACTTATGGGGTGTGAGGTGAGGACATGAACACTAAAGTGACCACCTCCTAGCCAGGCAGGACTAGTAGAGGGAGAAGAACAACCCACCCACAATAGCTTTGATCCAAAATTATCCTGCCTACAAGAAGTACAGGAATAAAGAGGGAACAAAGATTGAGGAAATGTTCAATCAATAACTGGCACAACCTGAACCGGCCCCACCCACCCATCTATGGTAGAAACTATTAATGGTGGTCTTCTATGCTTACAGACAGGAGCTTAAAACATGCTTACTGTCTACAAGGCTCCACCCAGCAGCAGATCTAGATGGATGGTGGGACTTGCAGCCAAGCATGGGGCTGAGTCCCTGGGTTCTTGTGGAAGCTTTAGGGGAATGATGAAGGGACCTAGAAGGGACAGGGTCACTACGAGAAGACCAACAAAAACAGCTAAACTATACCCAAAGCTGCTTATAGAAACTGAGATATCAATCAAGAGCATGTACGCTCTGGACCTAGGTGCCCTGCACATATGTGGTCTATGGGTGGCTTGTTCTTCATGTGGGTTGCCTGTGGAGGGGACGGAAGGGCTGTTGCTAACATGGACCCTATTACCTGCTTTTGGATCACCTCCCTATGGCTGGGCTTCCTTGTCTGGCCTTAGAGGATAAGGATATGCTCAGTCCTGACTTGAGGTGATGTTCTCAGGAAAGTTGATATGCGGGAGTGGGCTCCCCTTTTCTGGGAGGACAGGGAAAAGGAAAGGGGAAGGAGATGTAGGTGGGATGGGAAAAGAGGAGGAAGGGGGTACCCTTGGGATATAAAGTAAATAAACTGAAATGATATAAAAATAAATACAATGTTTGCATTTAAATACAAACTCTGCAAGTTCTACATATCTAAATGTGAAGGTAATACAAACATGTCAAAATCTGAAGAAGCTTAAGTTCAAGATCTGACCTAGAATCAAATAGTACCTAAGTACAAAAGAGTCATCTAGGCTTAAAACCTTTAACAAAATATGTTTCTTGCATTCCTCCCCAAATATTTTGGGGGATCTTGATTATTAATTTTATTAGTTTTGGTGGTACTGCATTTGCAGTGTATGTTATGTGCGTTAGGTGCCTGTGCATACTAGAAGAGGCTATCCTGTGTCCTGTCTTACCACTATCAACTTTATTCATGGAGATGGCAGCTCTCCTTGCTAGTGGAGCTACTCTGATAGCTATCAAAACCCAGTGATCCTTTCATCTCTTCCCTGCACTAATCTAGGCTTGCCATATTTGTAGCCATGACTGAATTTCTACATGGAGTCTAGATATTTGAACACAGATACTCATGCTTGTGCAGGAAGCCATCTTACCTTCTAAAGCATCTTTTCATTCCTCACCACTCTTTCTCTTATTTTTTCCAAGTCTTTGCGACATGCATAGATGATGGGGGATGCATACAACTTGAACAGTCACAGTGTGGTGGAAGTTTAAAATTGGAAACTCTTTAATTCCAGATTTATATTCTCACAGCACGGGAATTCAACCTCAGCATTGAACATGCAAGAGAAATAATATTGTACTCAACGAAATCCCCAGCCACAATTTTAGGTAGTAAAAGGAGTAAAATCACCTCATCTTCAGGTCAAAAAAAAATATATCAGCCTCTAAAAAAGATAGCCAAGGCCTTCAGGATGGCAGTAAATGGAGAAAAATGTGGGTAGGAATTAACCTTGAGCAAAAGAAATATTTTGCCCACCATGTTCGGTCTCTTATTATTTTTATGACATTGTTATCTTTTCTCTTATATTCTACTAGGAAGAAAAGTGTGTAAAGGAAGAGTGTCTCTGCTTTCTTCATTACTGTGCTGTCAGCAGCTAGAGTAATACTTGACAAATAAAGTTGCTACATAAAGTTTTAATTGGAACACAAAATTAGAACAATTTTATAAAGAAGCTGCAGTATATTTTGCTGTTTCTTTATTAAATCTGTCAATTATTTTGAAAACAATCTTAAATGAAGGGAGAAAAAATTAAAATTAGCAAGGAAACCTATCACGAAATTGTTGGTTTATAAGGAATATATTTACCCATTTAATTTTAACTCCTTTTGAGATAGTAATGTATTTATCGTTGGCCTTGACTATTGTGTTTTGATCATCTTTTGTCTACCTCTCAAATTCCGAGGCGAGGCAAGTGTCACTACATTCAGCAAGCACATTTGAGTTTCATGTGGACAAATTACAGCTAAAATTCCATTTTTACATTTGTTCTAGCTGACTGAACTTTGTAAAAGTCTAAAGGGGATAGAAGTTTAAAGCTTCTCTTATTGTTTTGTGGCTGTGCCCTTTCAGAAAGGGATTTCCTGAGTGTCTCAGTGGCAGAAGCAGAAGGAAAACACTTCAACCTGTGAAAGCAATTAGTCACTCATCTACTGTCTCAGAACTTCCATAATAAACTCCAACCTGAAAAACAGTCTATACATTTAAATCTTCTGATTGTAATGTGGTATTTTAGCTCACGGCGATGTACATGGAATCACCAAGGTATTTCTATGTTTCACTTCTAGATTATGAAAATATAAACTATGATTCTTTTTTTATAAATTTTTAAATAAATTTATTTATTTTTATATCAATCACAGGTTAGTTTTTTTGCATCCCATGCATAGCCCCCTCCCTCATTCCCTCCCACGCTCCCCAACCCTCCCTCATCTCTTCCCCGCCCACTCCAAGTCCACCAACTGGGGGGTGGGGGAGTTCTCCTCCCCTTCCATCTGACCCCAGATCATCTTCTCTCCTCAGGGCTGTATGCAATGTCCTCCCCTGGGATCTAGCCAGGCTGTTACTCCCTGGCATGTATGGGGTAGGGTCGAAGAGTCAGCCATCAAGTTCAAGACTGAAAGAGTCCCTGTTTCCTTTACTAGGGTCTTCAGTTCAACAATGAGCTATCATGGGCCACATCTGAGCAGGGGTTCTAGGCAATATCCATATATGGTCCTTGGTTGGAGAAACTGTCTCATAAAAGACCCCTGTGCCCTGCTCAGTTTGGTCTTTGTGGAGCTCTTGTTCTCCACAAGTCTTCCTAACTTCCCCTATTTTTATTATTACTTCCCGCCCTCTGCCAAGGGCTTAATTGTGAGTCTTAATATCTGCTTTGATACATTGCTATACTGATTCTTTTATAGGTCCTCTTTGGTATGCTCCTGTCCTGTTGC
>JAQQSO010006192.1:0-11478 GCA_028658305.1 Pachyuromys duprasi
ATGAGCATGGGAGGTCTTTCCACCTTCTAATATCTTCTTCAATTTCTTTCCTCAGAGATTTCAATTTTTTTTTCATATAGATCTTTCACTTGCTTGGTTAGAGTCAACCCAGTGTACTTTATGTTATTAGTAGCTATTGGGAAGGGTGTTGTTTCCCTAATTTCCTTCTTTGCCCTTTTGTCTTTGGTGTACAAGAGGGCATCTGATTTTTTTTTTCAGTTGATTTTGTATCCAACCACTTTACTGAAGGTGTTTATCAGTTGAAGGAGTTCTTTGGTTGAATTTTTGGGATCACTTATGTATATTATCGTATTGTCTGCAAATAGTGATACTTTGACTTCTTCCTTTCCAATTTGTATCCCCTTGATCTCCTTTAATTGTCTTATTGCTCTAGCTAGGACTTCAAGTACTATGTGGAAGAGATATGGAGACAATGGGCAGCCTTGCCTTGTCCTTGATTTCAGTGGGATTGATTTTAGTTTCTCTCCATTGAGTTTGATGTTAGCTATAGGCTCGCTGTATATTGCCTTTCCTATGTTTAGGTATGTGCCTTATATTCCTATTCTCTTAAAGACTTTAAACATGAATGGGTGTTGGATTTTGTCAAATGGTATTTCAGCATCTAGGGAGATGATCATGTGCTTATTTTCTCCATTTTGTTTATATGGTGGATCACAATTATGGATTTCCGTATACTGAACCAACCTTGCATGCCTGGGATAAAGCCTACTTGGTCATGGTGGATGATATCTTTTATGTGTTCTTGGATTCGGTTTGCAAGTATTTTATTGAGTATTTTTGTGTCAATGTTCATAAGATAGATAGGACTGACATTCTCTTTTTTTGTTGGATCTTTGTGTGGTTTAGGTATCAAGGTGACTGTGGCTTCATAGAAAGAGTTCGGTAATTTTCCTTCTATTTCTATTTTTTGAAACACTTTCTAGAGAATTGGTGTTAGGACTTCCTTGAAGGTCAGGTAGAATTCTGCACTAAAACCATCTGGCCCAGGGCTCTTTTTTGGTAGGGAGGCTGTTGATGACTTCTTCTATTTCTTTGGGGGGTATAGGTCTATTCAATCTTCCTATTTGGTCTTGGCTTAATTTAGGTAGGTGGAATCTCTCAAGAAAACTGTCCATTTCATTTAGATTTTCAAATTTTGTGGCATATAGGCTTTGGTAGTAAGACCTCTTTGGTGTTCTGTAGTCTTCTTTTATGTTTATGGAAATCTCTTTCTTTAAATTAGGGAAATTTTCTTCTATTATTTTCTTAAAAATATTTTCTGGTCCTTGGAGCCTGGAGTCTTCTTTTACAACTATTCCTATTATTCTTAGGTTTCATTTCTTTATTGCATCCTTTATTTCTTGAATGTTTGGTGTTTGGAATTTTTCTGATTTTAGTTTGTCTTTGAGTAAGGAAACAGTTTCAGCAAGTGTATCCTCAGCTCCTGAGATTCTCTCTTCCATCTCTTGTATTCTATTGGTGGTGCTTACCTTTGTGGTTCCTGATCTTTTCTCTAAGTTCTCCAGTTCCAGGTTCTTCTCTGTTTGTGTCTTCTTTATAGATTCTAATTCTGTTTTCATGCTTTGTATCGTTTCCTTCATCTGATTGTCTCTGGCTCCTATTTTTTTGTTTGTTTCCTCTCTGTATATCTTTAATTGTTCCTCTATTTGGGCAATTATATTCATCTGAATTTCTTTGAGGGCCTTGTTCATTTCCTCTTATTGTCCCTCTTTTTGTTCCTCTAATATCTGCATAATCATAGCTTTAACATACTTTTCCTGTGTCTCCGCTGAATTAAAATCTCAATTGCTTTTGGGTGTTTCTGGTGGGGCCATGGTGTCCTGATCTTTATTGGGTGACTTATTACATCTACCTTTGGCCATTTTTTTATATATAATCAAGGAGCTGTTTGTGCTTTGAGGCTGAACTTCAGACTGGAACTGTCCATCTCTTCTGTCTGAAGTATTCTTCAAGAAGATCAGGCAGTTCCAGTGGTTTGAGAATGGGTGTTGTTGTCTTAGATGAACTCTGTTGTGGGATCTCTGTGTCTGGCTTCATGCTCTGTGCTAGAAGCTGTGAGCACAGCAGACTGGTCACCCCTCTGGTCTGGAGGCTTGGCTCCTCACTCTGTGACAGAGGCTGAGTGTCCCTGTTTGAGATGGCAGCTGGGGGTGCTGCTCTGGTCTGGAGCTCCATGCTCTGGCCTGGGCTTGCTGCTAAAGGCTCTCCTCTGGACTAGAGACTTGGCGCCCCCTTCTGGGCCAGGGGCTTTGCACCACGGTCTGAGATGGTATTTGGGGGCACCTCAGTCTGGACCTGATACTGTGTGTCCAGGTCCGGGGTGGCAGCTAGCGCCTCCACAGGGAATTGCCTGCCCGATGCAGCCCTGTCTGGGGAATGAATTTTGGGGCCTTCTCAGCCTGGCCCGTGGACACATACAGTCTGAGGTGGTTGCCGGCGTTGCCAAGCAGAGTACAACCACTGGATGCAGGCTGGTCTGAAATGGTACCTGGGCCCCTCTCAGTCTGGCCCGGAGACTGTGTGACCCAGACTGGTAAGGCATCTGTTGGGGCCCGGTGCTGCTGTTTGTTCAGATCAGGGCTGTGTGCCGCCGGTCACCTGGTGTTTTTCCAGGGAATAACTGGGTGTCCCTAGGATTTTCCCACTTGATTTCCTCACGGTAGGAATTCCACTCACCTGGCAATCACAAATGCTGGTGTTTTAGGTCCCATAGTTCAGTCTCCTGGTTGCTGTGTTGTTACTGCTGTCCTACTCCTCAGTCACGGTGTCCTCTCGTGGTAGTCATCTTGCATCTCCTCCAAAATCCTGTCTTGAGGGAAAAAAATACTAAGGATTCTTCAAAGAGAAATTAGTAATTTAACGTTTATTTTGTTTTTAAAAAATAAATTAAGGGAAATAGAGATATTGCCTAATGGCTAACACAAGTACAATTTTCAGCAGCCACATAGTGTCTCACAATCAATAGTAACTCAAATTTCAGGCAAGTCTTCTGGCTTCTGTGGAAACTGCATGCCAGTGATACACAGACACACACCAGGACACACACATACATGTAAAATAAAAATGAATTAATCCATAAGAAGATAATTAACAAATACTCCTGATACCCCTCACTATTAAGAAAGACATTTCTAAATGCACTCTTTTAAAAATGTTACTTTGAAAATGTTATCAAGCAATTCAAGGGAAAAGTTGGAAGAATAATGGGAAAAAGTATGCCTATTTTTGTCACATACATATATCAGTTAAATGTCAGCCCTGTGATCATTTTGAGTTTTATCTGCTCTCATTGAGTATGTATGTACATTCACATTTATCCTTATATTCAGTTTCTAAGCTGGGCAGATAAAACATTAGGAGGACAAATCTGACCTTCCCCTCAAATATGTCTATATTTTCAGAAGGAACCAGAATACAGAATTTATGTTTTTTTATAATTGTGAGACTCATGAAAGCTAAGTTCACTTCCAACACTGTCTTTGCTCCTGTGTTACAGCTAAATTATAAAGAATTTGATGATCACACTGTTTTCCCTTACTCATAGTTAAAAATTCTTGTTATGTTTCCATCTTGGTGATATTGTCAGTGTTTTTAGAAGGTGGTGTGCCTGTTAAATTTACAATATTACTTTTAAAATATTTGTGTGTATGTGTGCGTGTGCTCACATATGTATGTGTTAGTGCCACAGTACATTTGTGAGGGCAGAGGTCAATGCTTTCACTTGTTTCTCCCCTCCTGTCTCGTTTTCGAGCAAAATCTCTTTCCTTTCTACAGTTTTGATGGCAGACGTTTTTCAAGTCTGTCCTGGAATCTTCACTTAGGAGAACTAGGATTACTGATTTGAACCATGTCTTCTGATGATTTTAATGTAGGTTGAAAATTGTTCTCAGGTTAATAGGCTTCTATGTCTAATGGTTTTACCTAAGGAACCACTCACTGTCTCGGCACCTTTTTATTCCTTTTGTCTTTATTGTTCAAATATTTATTTTTAACTTTAATTTATATACTTGAAATTTTGTATACAGATATGTGTGTTTGCTGTATTTGCATCAAGTGAGACAATTTGTCTTTTGTCAAATTCTCAGACTCTTAGAAATGACGAATCCCCCATTCATGACCATCGATTTACTACAGAAATTCCTTTTATGGGAGTGAATTTATGTTCTTAATTTCTGGGATACCCGTGGTCTAGCTCCCTAGATATCCTGCTCCCAGCCTGCTTTAGCATCCAAGATGATTATCACAGCAGTGAGATACAAAAAGAAAAAAATAATAACAAAACAGATCTTGTGTTTCTTTTGACCTTTGCCTTCTTTTTCATAGAGGATTAATCATCCTCAGTGTGCGTGCACAAATGCAATGATAGACTAAAACAGTAGACAATAATCTAAAATTTCTCAGGGTTTTAAATAACGTTTCATGAGTTACCCATTCATTCCTGTGTGTTTCCTAAGTGACCAAGTAGTTAAATCTCTCACATTAACACAGCAAATGCATAATTGCACGCATAAAAGATATAAATTTCCAGTAATGGAAATTTAGAATTATAGAGAGAGATAATTACGTGAATCATAAGATTCATTACAGTACAATCTCAGATTATATGTGGAGTAGTTAGGTGCATTTTATTTCTTTTGAATTTAAGAAAATAAATCAGAAAAAAATAAAAAATTGAGTAGATGCTAAATATTTACATAAATAATTTTGTGAAATACACACAAAATATTTATTTTGTTATTAATATGAAGAAGTTTATGAGCTAAGAAAAGAAATAAGCAGTTAGCAAGATTCTGGACCACCGCATTATACTCAGTGAGTTCATAAAACAAAAATCATAGACAGGGAGAGATTTGTATAAAGATAGGCAGGGGTGGTTAAAAAAATGAAATGTAATGGTAATATCACTTTCTATGCAGTATGTTACATAACTCATTTCTGTACAATATATAGTATTGACCAATATGAACTGTAAAATATGTCAGATTTGATGAGTGGCCAGAAGAAGGCTCAGCCTAAATGAGATGTTCCTAAAAAAGCTACTGGGCAATGTAGATATCATCATCCCAGTAATGAATATGAAAAGAGGAGACAGTTGAACACATGATATTTAAAAATGGAGAGGAAGGAACATAGGAACTAAAGACCTATGTAGGTTTCAGAACAAAACTTGAGTAGTTGCTAAGCTAAATTAAAATATAATTTTTAAAGGGGAGTTTAAATGGAGGTATCTCACCTTAGTGACAATCCTGCTACCAGAAAATATGGGTTTTTATAGAAAAATCTCAAAGGCAGGCACAGGTCGTTACGTCACTAAAAATGAATGGTCACAGAGCTACCTAAAATAATACACCCCATTGTCAATGGTGTTTGCCAAACACCATCACTAGGTGGAAAGATCCTATTTTTAAATACACAGTATACTTTTGTTGCAGTGCACAGAAAAACCCAACTTAAATTGAGGTAAAATCTCTCTCTGCTGACTAGCATTCAGAGTGTTACAAAGTGTTATGCAGACTCCTGGCAGAGTAAAGAAATCAATGGTCTTATCAAGTGTTGGACCTTCACTCTGAAATATAGTGACTTCCCATACAACATCTGTGCAACAGTGTAATGGTGCCAAGACTGTTAATAGGGGGGGGCCAGCTGCTTTCTTGGTTATATTTGAGACCTATTTCTTAGGAGAAACTTCATGCCTGGTACTGTAAACATAATCAAAACTCATGGTCAGGAAAGGAAAAAAAATCTGTTAGATAGTCATGCTGCTATACTGCTTCCTAAACAACATTTATGTTTATCCATAGATTTCTCCCAACCATAGTCAATCAGAGAAGGTTTTATTTTGTATTTTTATTTTTTGTTATCAATGGGTTTTTGATGATATTGAGACTGAAAATAAGTGACTGTCAGAGTCAGTGTTTAGTTGTAGATGAGATGTATGTTTATCAACTCTGGCCCTGCCCCAGTTTAGAGAATAATAGATACAAGAGCTGGAGTTTGGGGGGGAAGGCCCATGTAATGCTTTAATCTCAAAATGACATAGCTGTTGCACACATGAGCTCACAGTAGCTGTGGTTATTTCTCCAAGATCTTCCTGGTTAAACATTTTAGCATGCAGCGAGTGGGTCTATTGAGGCATTGTATCTGGCTGGATAACAAAACCAGAAATTGACAGCTTCTGGTGGAGAGAAAATCACTATTATTTGGGGGGGTTGCTGCTGGTTGTTTAGCTGTGCCTAAATGGTTGATTCCATACCCACTAGCAGTGCTGACTACAATCACAGTGTTTTAATGTAGAAGTAATTTTTAAAAGGAAGACATGAGCTTGGGAAAGAATGTTAATAAGGGATCCTCCAGGAAGTTGCAGGGGGGAATGAGGGGTGAACATGATCAACATATACTATATACATACATAAATACTACATAGATTATGATTATACATGTAACATATACTATATGTATGGTAATTATATATTATAATGTTATATATTTTAGATATACATATATATAAATAATACATATAAATATGTAGTAATTATATATAGTATTTGTAATAATATATAATATAATAAGATATAGCAATAACTATATACATATGTTACATATAGTATATATTGTGTACATAGTAAATACAGTATTTGTATATGTATATGCAGAGTATATATGGTATGTGTGTATGATAGTATTGTATAAGCATGTATGTATATGTATTTGTATACGTATGTATGAAACATGACAAGAAATTTTAACTTTGAGTAAGGAAAACAGTGTAAGCATCAAGTTCTTTATAAATTAGTTATATACAGTATTTGCATATGTGTATATGATTATTTTGGATCATTGAAAATTATTTTATTAACTCATTGCATAGTGATGGAACAGCAGCCTGTACAACAGGCACTATTAGTTTTGATATTGTGGAGAGCACAGTGAACAATGTAGATTCTTCATTGTGGACCTCATTTTTAATTGAAGGTAAAATAAAATAACAACTAAATGTGAGAAATGTATAGTATATCTTCCAATAGAGAAAACCTAAATACATTTAAAAACAGGATTGGTGAGAGTGAGTGCTCCCTCAGAAGGTCATGTTTATGTAGCTATAGAAAACATTTATAGTAGAGATAAATTGCCATGACCAAATATTCTGATGGAGTAGCTAAACTGGAATGACTCTGGCACAGCAGACGATGAAAAAATACAGAAGGTAATGCAGTGAAAAGGGAGCACATGGATGAAATCAGACATTGGGTGAATCCAAGATTGGGGAAAAAGTTAAGAGTACATATCTTTAGAAACTCAAAAATAAAACTACCGGAAAGCTTTAAACAGAGGAGTGACATTTGATTTGCAAAGAGTCCCTTATTCCTGCTTTGTAGGTGACAGGCTATCAAGTGGGAGAGTAAGCCACAGGTCTTCATCATGTGATATTGGGAAATGAACATGTCCACAATTTATAGTAACATACAAGCCAGGAGTGTTTTATGCTATGACAAGTGATCAGTATGTGCTCAATGTTTGCTTAGGGACAAAATGCACAGACGGAACTGAAACTTCTATATATTTTTAGTATTGGAATTAACCTCTTTTTTGTAAGACTCACAAGTAAATGGGTATTTAGTTAGGGCCACATGTTCAGCCTGGTCTCAAGTGTTTATGCATTTAATATTTGTTTAACAAGAAATCTATGGCTAGTTAATTAAGTAGCATGCTTAATATCTCATTTTCTTCAGTAGTATGGGCAAATGCTAATTAAATTCCTGAGAATGCTTCAAAATGTAATATAATAAGAACAGCAACACATACATATTGCTACTGCCAGATTTGAATTAATTACATTGCAAGTAGATTTATCTTTCCGATATTTATACCTCAAAAGGTGGTTTTCTCTGACAACCATTGGGAATTTAATTTCCATACCACCATCTTATTGATTCTAAATTAAATATATTTAGTAGGTGTTTAAAGCTTGTTGAAGCTAGAATTAGTGATGCTTCTCCTATGTACCCAGATCTGAATCTTAGTGTCTAAAATTCCTGTTGTCCTATGCTTCTATGACATGAACAAGGACAATTAATAAGCCAACAAAAAGAGCACAAATTTTACCTTGGAAGTGAACCAAGGAGTTTCCTGCGTGGTGCTTCATCAATATCTTTAGGGCCAGAGCTTGCTGTTTGACCAACCACATCCTTTACAGACAATTGTAGTCTTGCCTTCTAGTCTCACTGTTTCTCTCTATTCACTGAGGCTTCTGTCTTATTCATGAGTTCATCCTTTCTCATAATTTAAATAAACGTTTCACATTTCTGGTCCTATCCTCAATATATCCATTCTCTGGAAATCAATAGCATGATCACCCACATCCAAATTATAAGACCATCATGCCTTTAGCAGAAATTTTATGTTTAAATATACTCACATGCAGGGAAAGGGGATAGTTTTTAAAGGGTAAGGGAGAAGGACAGAAAAAAAGAGAGGAGAGGTGTGACTAGGATTGCTGGAAATTCACAATCCTGCTATTTCAGTTTTTGGAGTGTTAAGATTACAAATGTCTGCCACCAAGACAGCCTTTGTTCTGGGATTCCTTATCAAGAACATGTTACATATATGTTCTAGGATTACTTGTCAAGGACTTCTTACTTCTGTGTTTAATATCATAATATTCTTAATAAATGTTCACTTTTGTGTTTCTATTTGAATTTTCCCTTCCTATCTCTGCTAACTGCAAAACATCTCTTGCAATGCATGAAAATCCATCCAAAGCAATACAAATACGTGTGCTGATCCTAGATTAACCTCTATCTATCTATCTATCTATCTATCTATCTATCTATCTATCTATCTATCTTCACTTAATTTATTTTGGGTGTGGTTATTGCCAATGTAGGAATTGGATTGTGAAGAGAATAAACTTTCCTGTTATGTCATGATCAGTTTTCTCTTTATTACATATTTTCTGGTTGCTGATTTAGCATTATTATTCAACCCACCTCCCAGTGAAACTTCCTGGTAAGTTCTTACTACATTTATTCTCTAATCATTTATTGTTCTCATTTGCTTTCTAAAAGCAGGCTTGAGGGGGAAAAAAGGGTTTATTTAGATATTTTAATCAGAGTCAATTACTGAGGGAAATCAGGGCAGACGTTCAGACATGAGAAGAGGTAGGAATCACAGAAGGAGGCTACTCCTGTCTTTGGCTTGCTCAGGTTTCACTCTTATACAACCCAGGACCATCTTCCTTGTGGTGGCATCACTCACCGTAGGCTGAGGCTTCCCATACTGATCATTAATCAAGAGAGTGCTGCAGAATCGTGTCTACAGGCCAACCTCATGGACGTATCCTCTCAGTTTCAGTTCCTTCTTCACAGAGGACTGTAGTTTCAAGAAAACTAATTAGTAGAAATGCATACTATGGTGCATATGGTATACTATAGAAAATCCTCCTCATGAAAATAAGATGGAGGGAGTAGATAAATTGATAACCAGGAGTCGCAGTACTAGTTGAGCAACTTAACAGCTAAAATGGTGGGTTTAATTTCAATAGTGGATGCTGAGGGAATGTAAACAGCTCAAATACATCTGGATGATCTACATGCAGGCAATCTCAAATATCTGTTCTAACCATCTGATCAATAAGAAGAAAACATTCTAGTTTAACAAATGTTAGAAAGTATGCACAGCAGGTGCTCATAAATATTAGCTTTCATTATGATAAACAATTCGCTGTTATTGATAACCAAACAAAGACTCTGCAACTTCTTTAAGGCAAGTACTGTAGAGCAAAGAGTAACAATGCCCTTGCTGTTATTTGTTCTACAATAAATAATAAATGCATAGAACATGTAAATAAACAAGAACAAATGAATAATTTAAAGTCTGCAGTGCTATCAATAAATCATACATTTATTCCAAGAAGATAGAGAATTTTCCTCTTATTTTATGGTATTAATGTTTCTGTTAGTGTGAAAATTTTTAATAAATTTACAGTAAAATACTTCAAGGGAATGAGTCTCGAAAACAAATGACAATAGTTTATAAATGTGTGCACATATTTCTGAAGTATGAATTTTTGAAAAAGTTTGGATAATCAGAGGACTAGAGAGATAAGAAAGAAAAAAATAAGGGCTGAGTACATCCTCTTACCTTGTGGCCCAGCAAGCAGCCTCACCAGGGGGAAGTGATCAAAAGGAAGATTACAAAGTCCATTTCAGAGACAGTGCCTGATCACCTTACTAGGAAACCCACATGAATAATCCTTGGTTGGTGTTTTAGTTTCTGCAATCCCCTCTGGACCCTAGTTAGTTGGTTCTGTTGGTCTTCTTGTGGCCAAAATACCTTTCTCAGTGCTATCCTTATTTCATACAGAGGTTTGTGATGTGGGTGAAGACCTGCTTTATTCAGTATTAAGGGAGACAATTCATCAAAATCATGGATTTACTTAGGTTTTAGTTACTAGCACAGAGTACAGAAAGAGTATACTTAAAGAGAGGAAAATTGTATTCAGATTACATTTTTAGTTTTACAAGACTTGGTCCGTGGTTGGATGAATCCATTTTGCTTAGCTTATAGAGATATAAGGCTACACAGTAGGAAGATCTATTTGTGCTATGCTGCACAGGCAACAAAGTGAGAACAAGAAAGGGAGAGGTTTGCAATATCTCCTCTAAGGCACATTTCTTCCCATGAGTCCCATCTCTTTAAAGGCTTGTCTTCCCACAGCAACCTAGGCTAAGCCTTTGCATCATTTTCCCAACTTAGGACACTACGTGAGAAAAATGAGCTGATGGGAGGTACAACTCAGAATTTTGACTACATGGTGTCAGGTGCTTGCAGCTATTCCTTCTTCCCAAGTTCTATAGGAGGCTTCAATCCCAGCCATCTGCTGAGGTTGAGGGACAGTTTGTTTGAACTGTATTGTGTTCGCTTATGTCTTAAAAACTTATTTAGAATCCAACACAAATAAAATTCTATTTATATACAAAGTGACAGTAACTGGTGCTTAATTGCCCATCACTAAAGAATTTGTGGTGTGCTTATTAAGAATTTTCTCATGGAGAGGAATCTTTGGTATGTGAGTGTGGAATTATGGTATTTGCTCTGTCTCTGGCTTTTTTTTTTTTTTTTTTTTAGGATGTGGAAGAATACCTAATTCTGTAAATCCTTACAGAATGGCAGTATCTCATCCTGCCATCCTGCCTTGGATATCACTTCCAGACTTTTGAATTTGAGCTAATATTTGTATCCTGCCTTTCTTTTTTTTTAAATTTTTTTTATTTTTTGTTATCAATCACAGGTTAGGTACTTTGCATCCCATGCCCAGCCCGCCCACTCCCTCCCACCCTCCCCAACCCTCCCTCATCTCCTCCCCGCCCACTCCAAGTCCACCAGCGGGGGAGGACCTCCTCCCCTTCCATCCAACCCCAGCTCATCCTGTCTCCTCAGGGCTGGCTGCAATGTCGT
>JAQQSO010006193.1:0-11478 GCA_028658305.1 Pachyuromys duprasi
GTGGGAGGGTAGGAGGGAATGGGGGAGGGGGCTACGCCTGGGATTCAAAGTACCCAACCTGTGATTGATATAAAAATAAATAAATTAAAAACAAAACAAAAAAAAAAGAATAATATAAATTCATTTTTCAGAATTATAGTCTTTGGTAAGTGCAGCTTCACAGACTCTTTGTCTAGTTCATGTCCTGGGACTAAGATGTTACATCCTGTGGTCATCCGCTATCGTTCCCTAGATGATTGGAATGCTGTGTACTTAAATGGCAAAGAAACAGAAGACAGAGAACCACCTTTTGATAAGACTCTAATCACATGGAGTTAGTCACTTCTTCAAAAAGCCCACTTGTTCACACTGCCAGAGCAGGGAATAAAGCTGTGACAGGAAAAGAACACACAAGAATTTGGAGCTTGAGAAAAATGTCCTTTCCTACTACAGAGAATTTACTAGGAACTTTGCTATTGTTAATTTACTTCATGCAAATATAACCTTGTTGGTAATTGATTATAACTGTATAATTTATTTCCTTTTTTGGCTTTATCTTATGTTTACTTTTTATTTATTTTTGTAGTTATCTTTTCCCTTTTGCTCTTTTTATTCTTTTTTATTTTATTTTTTTATTAATTGATTTTATTCACTATGTATCCCAGCTGTAGCCCCAACCCCCTAACTTAATTCTTAGCATTTCCTTTTCATCTTAGTATGACTGGTACCCAAAACAGAGAGTATGACATTTAAAGACATGCTTTGATCACATAGTTTCATGGATATATAAGATTACAAGGAGAGGAAATGGGGTCATGTAATGCATAGAAGACATAGAAGACGTACAACTATTTTTATTACACACAATTCATTTTGCTCCACGTTTTGTCTTCCAAAAGCATCATAGCTTACTCAGCTTGTGTGTTAGGCACTTTGAGTGCCAGTGCCAGAGGAATACATTAACGCCTTTAGAGATTCAAACACGGTGTCTCTTTTCCGTAGCGACCTGTGAGTATACAGAGCACTGGCTGCCTTCTTTTCCTCCCTTCCTCCTTTTCTTTCCTCTTTATCTCTCTTCATTTTCTACTACTATTTTCTTTTCCTTTTAATTTCTCTTCCTTCCCACCTCATTTTTTTCTTTTTCTTTCTTTCTTTCTTTCTTTCTTTCTTTCTTTCTTTCCTTTCTTTCTTCCTATTTCTCTTCCACTCCTCCTGATTTTTTCTCTCTTTCATCTCCTATGCCAGAGAAAATAATGTGTTCTAATTTTCTAAAGAAAAATAATAAATAAAATAGTGATACTTGTCATAGTCAAAACGCATAGATTCAATTTTAATCCTTGTCTTGCTCCTGATAGTAACCAATAAGTGCACAATTTTCAAATCTTGATCTCACTGACCTTAGCAAATCAGCAAAGGCAGATGTTTCCATGATCTCTGCTTCATACATTTCAAATAAATATCTCTCCCTCATGTGAGGCTAACCTGACAATACTAATCAAACCTTTAGTGAAAAGGGCACTTAAACATATGAAAGCAAGCCTGCCTAACTTTGTACATAACATATCAGAATAAACAGTAAAGATGAAGGAAGAGAGAGAAGACAGGGAGAGAGAATTTTCAAGGAGAGCTTGAGCAGTTCATGCTGATGTTAGGCACATCACTGGCTTAGCAAATTATTCTGCAGAAAGGTGGTCAAAGTTTTCAGTAAATAACCAGACAGTAAATTTCTAAGGTTATGAAGGACAGAAAGCCTCTGTTTCAGTTTCTCTAATGGTGTGTGACAAGGAAGTTGTTTTTGTGTAGACATCATGTACAGAAATGGGTGTGACTTCATTACATTGCCACAGTCTTGTAAATGAAACTTTATTTACAAAAAATAGTATATATAGCTACAGGCCTCAGTTTCGTAAGCCCTTTTATTATATGAGAAAGTGTGCTGTTTTCTTCCAAGTGTTCTTCTCTTACCAAGATTTATGTCTAACACTGCCAATTAAAAGGGACTTAGGATAGAAAAGAGCCTCTTAACAGATTTGTATGAAATCTGTACGCTCCGTGCATACATTTTCAAAATGTCAATCTGCATTTTCTGCTCTATATCCCATTTTTCCCACTAATGCAGTGAGCAAGAGTGTGGCTAAGAGAGAGGCCAGTGTTCTGTCCATTTAAAGGGGCAACATCCCATTGTAGGCATAAAGCAGCCTTTTTCTCTGCTGTTTTTCCCTTGCTTAGGGAGCATGGGTATTTTATCTGGATATACAGGATCCAATCTTTTTTTTTTTTCCCCAGAGAAGTGATCAACAGGATGGAGATATTCTTCATGAACCTAGTTCAGTTGTATTTAAACTTAGTAGCAACACCTCTTAGATAACAGTAAAAGATGTTTTGTCAGGTGAGTTTTGGGGCTGGTGCATTTCAGTGCTTTTCTGTCTCCTCTCTTTAAAGGTATCTGAGGAAAGGTAAACTGTCTCCACCTGGAAGATACTGGCCCTGTTGATCTTTTGGGATGAACATAGCACAAAATAATGAAATAAACAAACTACATATCTTCAGAGCATTTAAAAATTTTTCATATAAAGTAGCAAAGAAAGGAGAGATGAAAAGGCAGACTCCAGTAGTAATTGAGCCTTGGGAGAAGGCCCCGGTTTGCACAACTTGCTACAAACATATTAGAGAGGGTCTGATGCAGAGACAAGTGCCAGGCCCTATAACTTGGGAGCATATGCATTATCTCAGCCTGGGAAATGAAAATAAAAGCAGCAGCATTAATCAGAGCTCTAATCAGTGAGCTACACAATAAGGTTGATCTCACCTTATTCAGTTAGAAAAGCTCACATGCAGGCAATATCCAAGCAGTCACCATATTCATACTGATTATATCAGGAAAAAATGAGGGTAATGATTCAGACTTGGCAGCTGCGGTGTTCTCTTGTAAGAGAAACTAATAAAGGGACAGTAAATCTTGATATACTTATCACATTTGGACTGTCAGGAGTATATAATCTTCTCTGGAGTTTCTTGGAATGTTCAGTGCTGCATATTTCATTGTGAAGAGCTCCTTTCTCCCTTTCTTAAAGCATTGCCTAATTGAACACAACTCCAGATTCACAAAAGAGCAAGAGATCATTGCCGAACAAACAATATATTTGTAATTGGGTTTTCATATCTCTGCGTGTCTACACAAATACACAAATTTAATTGATTTGGAGACAACGCATCTTCTTATTTGTAAAAATGTATGCAACAAATTTTATAGTGTGCAAACATGTGTTTTAAACTCAAAACCTGCCATCTACCATCCTCTCAAGTTAGACTGAGAGAACAGAAGGAAGAGCAAAAAAAAAAAAAAGTATATTTACATTTAAAACCAAATGCAAAAAATGAGAGATGTGTTCAGGTTATGTGATATGTGTACATATGATTTCAGAAAGTTGATATTGAAAGCTGGTGGTGATGCAGACATATGTATTTAGTTTATCATTTGCTAAAGTCAGAGCATGGTGAAGAAGCAAGTACATAATTGCTTCCATCAATATACTTGTGGGTATTTAGTTGCTAATGATCAGTCTTCGTAAGGATATCAATAGGGTGGAGTCATCATAAGCCCTTTTAGTACACTACATTTTCAGGTTCTGCAAATCAACAAGTAAATACTATGGTGTATAGAGCTTGAGTTGGCTCATCACTGCTGGTGGTCACCCCTAGGTAACTTGGACTTTTTTCTTTTCTTTCTTTCTTTCTTTCTTTCTTTCTTTCTTTCTTTCTTTCTTTCTTTCTTTCTTTCTTTCTTTTTTTTTTTTTTTTGACTTTGAATTGGCTACTGGAACTGTGCTGGCCAAACCCTCAACCTTATCACTATGTCCCTTTATGCCAAAGTGAATAAACTGTGATAAAAATAAATAAATAAACTTTAGAAAAAAAAGAAATAAAGCTAGTGTTCTGTTTGGGAGATAAAGTCAATTTGTTGTCAAGTCTAGAATGTCAACTGGCTAAGTAAGCATCTATCCATAGCTTTTCCTGAATTAACCCAAAGTTGGTACAATCCACGCACAATTGTTTCAATCAGAACCCCAGAGATGGGCCAGTATAAAGTTCAGAAAGTGTTGGAAAGGAGAGTATTATTCAAACTGCCTCTGGCCACAATATTAACAACTATGTACAAAGTAGTTCAAAATATATAGTATCTACCATCGATAATCACAGTATATATCTCTAAAAGCACAGACTCCATTATAAGGCTAAGTATAGGACCAATAACTTTCACAAAAATCCAAATATAAGAATTACGAGTGAGGTTAGAAATGGCATATTTGCGTTGATTTTCTTTTTACGCCATTTTAAATTCTTTGTTTCATTCTTCCTCATGATATATTTCCATGACACATTTTCTATGCTGAGTAGAAAACCATATTCATTACATAGCTAAAGAAACAGCACATATATAGAGAAAATATACTGATAGTTGGCAGAAATTAAATAAAACAATAAGGTTAAATATTTTCTACATTTTAAAGCCATGTTTGTTTATGAGTTATAATTCAGCTTATTTTGCCAGTATTCTAAGCTGGCCTGGTTCTCTTTACAGGCCATTTGAGGATCCTGTTTCTTTCTTTTATTTTTTTAACACTGCTTTTTTGTTGTTGTTGTTTGATACTTATGTGTTTAATCAACATTGCTGCTGGCTATTGTTGCTTTTCATGTATTTTAATACTTTAATCAATGGAAATTTTATTGGTACTTGTACCCCGAGGCTATTGTAAGTGGAGGGTGCAATTTTATAAATATACAATTGAAAAAAAGAAATGCTAAAACAGATGTGCAGGAAGACTACATGGGCCATAAATGGAGGGATTCCTTCAAAAGCTGGACAAAGAGGAACAATTCACAGACAAGTAACTGTAGCATAGTATTAGGTTGAATTTGATTCAGACTCTGTTCGTTGCATTTTCTCACCTGGATTTTCTCTCATGTCTTCCAAAATATCATCTTTTCAAAATTCTCCTCTGGAATTAGTCTAAAAAAAATCACATTCTTTTGGATATCTCCTCCCATGTTGCATATGCATTCCTCTCTTTCTATTTGTTCACTTAATTTTATTAAATAGAGTACCTCTCTTTCTATTGGATCATATATCCCTCTGTCAGTGACTAAATGTAAACTTTGTGGTTTTTGCATGTTTAAATCATTTATCTCAAATACCTCTGAAAATCAAAAACAGCTAAGTTTTTGATATATTCTTTGAGAGTACATAACTCTTATCCTATAACTATAAATATTTGTTGAATTAACTGTGTTTCTGTGAGTCTTAACTTTTATTTTTTTTCCATTTAACATTTTATTAGAAATTGCATTCTACACATTTTTTTCTTTTTTTAAATGTAATTTGTTTATTTTTATATTAATCACAAGTTAGGTACTTTGCATCCCAGGCTTAGCCCCTTCCCTCATTCCCTCTCACTGTCCCCATCCCTCCCCCATACATGCCAGGGAGTAACAGCCTGGCTAGATCCCAGGGGAGGACATTGCAGCCAGTCCTGAGGAGACAAGACGAACTGGGGTCAGATGGAAGGGGAGGAGGTCCTTCCCTGTCAGTGGACTTGGAGAGGGCGGAGTCTTAACTTTTCTAAGAAGTTTAAATTACTTACCATTGACAACTCTTTCTCGCTCTTTAACCACCTATGTAAGTCCGGTGTTTCATATTCTTGCTTCATTAATGGAAACCCCAAGCTTACAATTAGGTTACTGTCCATGCAGTGGTTTCAGACAACTAGCTCAGGGATATCCTAGAATTAAATTAAAAACTTTCCTATATTTGAAGCCCTTTTGTCAAACATTGTTATCTTTTGGACTATATTCTCCTATAGGGAGGCCTATAAATATCCAGTTTTTGCTTATTTTTACCCCAGCACCTAGGGATGAATAAAGATGTCCTGGTATCTCATAATCTTTTTTAAACAATAAGATGATCTGACTCGCTTTTAATTATCAATACTATGGAGGTGGACTTGAAAGCCACTCGGCAGAGATGAGCTGATCAAGAAGGAAATTTCCATCCCCTGCCAACATGCTGAAACTTACCTTTCTCTTAATGACTCCACTTAAAGCTACAGGAAGCAAAGTACTCAGCAGCAGCAAGTACTTAGACATGAGTAAGGGTGGATGTGGACAGCTCTATTAAATCAGCCCATCTCAACAGAACCTCCTTGAGCTTAAGAACCCATTGTTGCAGACACCTGGACCCATCTGCAAATGTGGCAAATCTCCCAGCTCTTGGAAAAGGAGCTGTGTCAAGGAAACCTTCTTAAATAAATGAAAAAAAAATATAGTAATTAATGGAAAATTACTTAATTTCTTCAGAGTGTTTAGAGCATCTGATAAATTGAAAAATTAAGAAACAACACAGAACAAGTCACGGAAATGAATTATAGCCATGAAATTTAGGTTTTAAGTATTTCCTATAGTACTCAGTTTTAATGCTTAGAAAACCCTATCATATACTACTTGTTATTTTCTCCCTTGTTTTCAAGATATATGAAGTGTATGAATGTTAATATATGTCATCTTGTTATTATATACTATGTCTGTTTATGCAATTTATTGAAATCAGGGAATGTGGTCCAAATGTTGCTCAGCTCTGTATACTGATCGTCAGCAATTCTCCATCTAGATTTCATCTAAAGTTTTTTGATACAGCACATAGGGAAAACTCACCATACTAAAATACATTTCTAGGGAAGATTCAGATTTGACAAGTTTTTTAGATTATTTTTTGTCTATCATATAGTTCAATGCAAGAGTTTAGGAAAATTTTTATATACATTATGGTATTGTAAGGTAAGCTATCGATAATAAATTATAATTTTAGGCCATGCTTGGTAGGTAGGTTGTTAGATATGTGTATGCAAAAATAATCATTTTCTAGTTTCTTTCAAGGAATCAATACCAAGTTGGGAAAGAAAACTCAAAAAAATATCAAGACAATGCCATATGGGGCATAAGTCACAAGTTATTTCCATGCCAAAGGAAACTGGTCACAAACTGCCCCAAAATGTAGACCAGGGAAACACATAAAGTTATCAGGTAATCAGCTACCACCTCAGATTCTGATGAACTGAGAAGTGCTGACCCATTGCTTAAAGGATTTGTATTTTGGGATGATACTGAACATATAAAACACTCTATCCATATGTGGGGGTAACATGAGTTGAGTTGAATTCTCTATTTTGGGAGTTATTGTGAATAAGATAAAATAGGTGAATCCACACTAACAAACTCCAGCAACACATTTATTCCCCACCTTATCTTTGATATCCCCAAGAAGTCAGGATGATTCACTCTATCCTATGTAGTCATGAAATTAAGAAACAGAATAGCAGACATATCCCAAGAGAGAATGACTGAAACTCCCAGGATTGTAACATTAAAACTTCAAGCAGAAAATTCACAAATGTTATAAAAATATGCATTATTTAAAGATCTAAGATTTAAACACTAAAATGCCAATTTGTCTCACTGTCAGTCTATTTTCTCAGTATAAGAATCATTATAAGTAAACCAGATTTTCCCCTAAGATTGTTAGATTCTAATACTAATATAAAATTGTTCTATTAATCCCTCCTCCCGGCACTGTCTCAGAGGCTGGTATTGATGGTGGAGCTCCTGAGTCTGGATATGGGAATGAGCCCTGGAGGACAGTGCCTGTCATTATGAAGTCACCATCTGTCTTCTCTTGATCTCTGCTGTGTGGAAGTCAGCCTCAGCATTTCCCTATCATTTCAATGACAGCTCATGGTAAGATAAACTCACCATGAGAAGATAAATGGCAACGTTTTAAATGAAAACCACTATGTGTGAACTGCTTGGTTGGCCTACAGTTCTTCAAAGTGCATTTTGTATCTTATTCCCTAATATCAAAACCAATGACCTATTCTTCAAAGGCTTTTCCTTTCAATTCTATAGCATATGTGATTAAGAAAGCCCTCCCTCTTCATACTTTAATATCCTCTCTGATGGGATCTTGAGTGACCCAACAACCTTAATAACAAAGTAAATTTGGGGACGTAGTTTGTCCCAAACACACAGACTTATTTTATCAACCATCTGAAAAAAAATCACATTTGAATAGGTTGGGAAAGTAAGTGAATAACTGATTTCATTTCCCTAAATTATTTTCCTCCTTGCAATATAAATATGCCTTCAAAAGTGGCAAACTTCTGATAACTGAACACAGTTTTGTTACTGCTGATGAAATCATGATCCAGTAAATCTTTGTCTCTCACCAGGCAAACAGGGTGTGTATTGCAGCTATATGAAGGTGAACTGGTTATCAATGTTGTAACTTTGCGTAGTTGACCTAAAGATGTCCTACTGAAGTCTGTCCTAATTGCCACTGAAGGGTCTGGACATTTGCATTTGGAGGTTAAAAATGACCTTGGAGCTAGCCAAAGTAATTGGAGAACAGTTACTAATTTGTTAAGCATTATATCCTGAGACATTAACAAACATAATTATGGTAAGTTCACATTAACAACTGTTTTTACTTCCAGCCATCAGAAATTCTCCTTTCTAAATTCCTAATTATCTTTGCTGACTTCAGACAGATCAGAAGATCAGGATAAAATGTTTTAGGAATTTCCTAAGGCTTTGGAGTCATGACTGTGGGCATGATTTCTATGTTCACCGGCAAGTTAGTTTGAGCCAAAACTCACCATGGATTTAATATTTTCAATATTTTAGAAAGTTGTGCCTGAATCTGGGGGAAAGGGGAAGTAATAGAGGCTGAGAGGGATGGAGGGAGAGGAAAATATGGTTGGCATGAATATATGAGAGAAGTGTCTTTTCTCAATAAAACTAAACAAAAGAAATTTGTAATAAAATAGCTATTGATTCTTGTTACTCTTTTTTTTTCTTAAAATTTGGATATGTTAAGATAAATGAGGCTATATTTATACTTTAATTGAATCCACTGTTTTGTTTAAGATATATTGTGACATAGCTTATTTAAAGGATTCTGTCTATGCTTAGAATATAATACATAAGAATAATCACTGAAGAACACTTTATTAAGCATCTATACAATGCAAGCATTGATCTGCATGAAGGGAATCTAACATAGCAGCCTTCATGATTGCAACATCTATAATTGGTATTTGTAAAGGCTGCAAGAATTTAGAGACCAATAATATCAGAAAACAAAAATAATACAAAAGCCAGTGGTTGAAATGGAGATAGATAGTTTCTCTCAAAAATTAGAAGTGTGACATTTTTGTACATACTTTATAAAAAAAATGTCCAAAGATGAAATTTTCACTCAGAATACCCAGGGTATAAAAGTAATGAAGAACTTCTTAGGTGTAAGAATGGAAGGCATTTATTACAAAAGCAACATTGTCAATAAAAGATAACATCTTAGGAAATGATACAAGAGAAGTAGGTAAGACTGAGACTATTCATGGCCATGAAAGAGTTTTAAATACTTCTTAGAATAGATGGAATTCACAAATTAGTTTTCAGGATAGAAATGGCTTGATCCTAAGTAAATACCACCACTTCAGCTGTTGGGTAAAAAATACACAACAGAGGTACAAAAGTGGATACAAGAAAAAAAGAAGAGATCACTGCAATAGCTTCGAGTGATGATGATTTTTTTCAGGATTGGTTGCCTTAGAGGGAGTTAATAGGTATTAAACATGTGTAAGGGAAGGATCAATTAAATTTAATGGAGGATAAGCAAACTGGGACAGTGGTGTAACAAAGGCAACAAAGCATGTGTGCGTGACCAAACACTTTGATTAAAACGGTCTGAAATTGCTAAGACATATTTACAGGAAGAGTCCTTGTTTTCTTTTTAATTCAATTTTACCTAAAAATTGATATGCACAAATAAATATCCAACTAGGGAATACCTGGGGGCAAATGGACATATAAGTGTTGAACTCCTGGGAATGATAGCAAAGGCAAAATAGAAATGTCAGCAGAAGATGCATGTTTTGGCAGGTAAATGATATGTGATTGGGAAGGCATATAGATAAAGACTGTTTGAGTAAAGAATAAAAACGTGATAGAAGAGGACCTAAGGAATAGTCAATAAAATGGAAATATCAATAAATGAGAGACTTTAAGAAATTGCAACCATAATTTAGAGACCAGGAAAAGTTGATTATTTCAATTAGCATCACAAAATTAAATGAGGAGAGAAGGGAAAGTGACCAGCAGGATTTCAACAACCACTGCTTTATTTATGTAGAGTGTGTGTGTTGATACTCATATTCAAAAAGCAATCTAACAAATGTCCAATGATCTTGATCTAGTGCTTGTTGTATTTCATTCACCTGGGAATCGTATGTAGGTTATTTTTGTTTGTTTGTTTGTTCTGTGTTTATGTGTTTAAAGTGGCTGATAAACTGAATTCCTTAAGAAATATTTTTTATAAATAATTTATTACAATTTATTCACTTTGTATCCTTGCTGTGACCCCCTTCCTCATCTCCTCCCATTCCCTCCCTCCCTTCCTATTCTCCTCCTATGCCCCTCCTCTAGACCACTGATGGGGAGGTCTTCCTCCCTTTCTATGTTACCCTAGCCTATCAAGTATCATCAGGAGTAGCTGTATCCTCTTCCGCTGTGACTTGGTAAGGGTGCACCCCACAAGAGGAGGTGATCAAACAGCAAGCTACTGAGATCATGTCAGAGACAGTCACTGCTCCTCTTACTAGGGAACCCCCTTGGAGATTGAGTCTATGGGCTACATCTGAGAAAGGGTTTTTGGTCTTCTGCATTCATGGTCCTTGGTTGCGGTATCAGTCTCAGCAGGGCCCCCAGGGCCCAGTACTTTTGGATCTGTTGTCTTTTTTTAGGGCCCATCTGAGGTAGGCTCCTGTCCTGATCCCAGTCTTCTCTGCTTCTGATTTCTACCACATTTGCCCTTCTGAAAGAGGATTGAACATATTTCCTAGGCTCTTCCTTGTTGTTTGATTTTTCACAAAGAAACCAAAACCATACAATGGAAAAAAAGATAGCATCTTCAACAAATGGTTCTGCTCTAACCAGATGTCTACATGTAGAAAGATGCAAAGAGATCCATATTTATCTCCTTGCACAAAATTAAGTCCAAGTGGATCAAAGACCTTAACATAAAACCAGACAAACTAAATCTGTTAGAAGAAAAATTGGGGAAGAACCTAGAACTCATTGGCACAAAAGTCAACTTCCAGAACAGAATACCAACAGAACAGGCTCTAAGACCAACAATCAATAAATGGGACGTCATGAAACTAAAAAATATCCTGAAAAGCAAAGGACACGGGAGAGATCCAAGATGGCTGCCCCAGGAGGACACTGTGTCTGAAGAGCAGAACAATAGTGTAGGCACAGCGACTGGGAGACTGAGATCTGGGACCTAAAGCACCAGCGTTTGCGACTGCCAGGTGAGCAGAATTCCTACGGTGGGGAAATCAAGTGGAAAAGTCCAAGGGACACCCAGATACTCCCAGGAAAAACTCC
>JAQQSO010006194.1:0-11477 GCA_028658305.1 Pachyuromys duprasi
TCTGGCTTTCATAGTTTCTGATGAGAAGTCTGGTGTGAGTCTGATTGGTCTACCTTCATATGTTTCTTGACCCTTTTCCCTTGCTGCCTTTAATATTTTTTCTTTGTTTTGTAGGCTTAGTGTTTTGACTATGATGTTGACGAGAGGTATTTCTTTTCTGGTCTAGTCTATTTGGTGTTCTATAGGCTTCTTGTATGTTGATGGACATTTCTTTTTTTAAGTTAGGAAAATTTTCTTCTATGATTTTCTTAAAAATATTTTCTGGTCCTTTGAGCCTGGAGTCTTCTTTTCATCTATTCCAATTATTCTTATGTTTTGTCTTTTGATGGCATCCTTAATTTCTTGGATGTTTTGTGCTTGGGACTTTTCCGATTCTCTTTTTTCCTTGAGTGAGGAGTCCATTACAGCCCGCACATCCTCAGCTCCCGATATTCTCTCTTCCATATCTTGTATTCTATTATTGATACTTACCTTTGTGGTTCCTCATATTTTCTCTAAGTTCTCCAGTTCCAAGTTCTTCTCCCTTTGTGTCTTCTTTATAGTTTCTAATTCTGTTTTCATGCTTTGTACCGTTTCCTTCAGCTGATTGACTGTGTGTCCTATATTGGTTGTTTCCTCTCTGTTTATCTTTCATTGTTCCTCTATGTGTGCAGTTCAATTCTTCTCCATTTCTTTGAGGTCCTTGTTCATTTCCTCTTTTTGTCTCTCTTTTTGTTCCCCCAATATCTGCATAATCATAGCTTTAATATAATTTTCCTGTGTCTCTGCTGAATTAAAATCTCTACTGCTTACCGGTGTTTCTGGTGGGGCCATGGTGTCCTGATTTTTGTTGGGTGAGTTCTTTCACCCATTTCTGGGCATTTGTTTATATATAATGAAGGAGCTGTTTGTGCTTTAAGGCTGAACTTCAGACTGGGACTGTCAATCTCTTGTGTCAGGAGTATTCTTCAAGAAGATCAGGGAGTTCCAGTGGTTTGTTAGTGCGTGTGTTTTTGTCTCAGTTGAACTCTGTTGTGGGTTTTGTGTGCCCGACTTCGCCCTCTGTGCTAGAAGCTATGAGCACTGCAGGCTGGTCATCCTTCTGGTCTGGAAGCTTTGCTCCTCACTCTGTGTTAGATGCTGAGTGTCCCGTCTTGAGATGCCAGCTGGTGGCTCTGCGCTCTGCCCTGGGCTTGCTGCTAAGGGCTCTCCCCTGGACTGGAGACTTGGCGTCCCCTTCAGGACCAGGGGCTGTGCACCATGGTCTGAGATGATATTTGGGGCACACACAGTGGGTCTGAATTGGTTGCAGGCGTTGCCGAGCAGTGTGCATCCACTGTATGCAGGCCTGTCTGAAATGGTGCCCACGGCCTTCTCAGACCAGCCAGTGGACACACACACAGACTGAAGTGGTCGCTGGTGGACCCATGTGCGCAGGCCGGTTAAAACTGTCTCCTAGGCCCTCTCAGTTTGAGGTGTTTCCGGTGGACGCGATTGGTGTGAAGCTGCCGAATGCCTGCAGGTAGAAGCAGAACCCAGGTCTTTCCCAGACTGGCCTGTGGACACACACACACACACACACACACACACACACACACACACACGGACTGAGTTGGTCGCTGGGGGGTCTGAGCAGTGTGCGCCCCGCAGTGTGCAGGCCAGTCAAAACAGTCTCACAGGGACTGAGGTGGTTTCTGGCGGACGCGATTGGTGTGCGCCCGCTGTATGCCCGCCTGTTGAGACAGAACCGGGGTCTTTCTCAGACTGGCCCATGGACTCACCCATGGACTGAGGTGGTTATTGGCAGACCCGCGGCGTGCAGGTCAGTCAAAACAGTATCTGGTTCTTCCTCTGTCTGGCCCAGAGGCTGTGAGACCCAGTCTGGTAGCTGCTCGTTCAGATCAGAGCTGTGCGCTGCCGGTCACCCGGAGATTTTTCTGGGGAATAACTGGGTATCCCTAGGATTTTCCCACTTAATTTCCTTGCAGTAGGAGTTCCACTCACCTGGCAATCACAAATTCTGGCGTTTTAGGTCCCAGAGTTCAGTCTCCTAGTCGCTGCATTGTTTCTGCTGATCTAGTCCTCAGACACAGTGTCCTCTCGTGGCAGCCATCTCGGATTCCTCCTGGTAAACTCTATTTTTAACCTTAAGTTAAACCTTGTCCTGTATTTTCCCAGGCCATTAAGATTGTTTTAAAAGTGAGCATGATACTGAGGTAACTTTATTTGGGGGTTCCCAGAAGTTTTTTGGGAAGGCTGGAGAAAATAAGTTAACATTTAATAAGAAAAGCTAAGTCTAAATTAAAGTGAAGGAATCTGATAGCAATTGTCATTCTGCTTCTAATCTGAACTGACACTGAAAGGTACAACAGAAACCTGGTTGACATCATTCCACCAGGATCAAAGCTTTATTTTAACATAATGTGTGAACCTCCTGTTGTTCAAGTTCACCATTGTGTTTGTTTAGAAGCATGAGAAACATTCCTAACTAAACCAGAGATAGAAAACATGTTCAAGAAATTTCAGAATTCAATAATGAGAACCTACTTGTAAAATTTTCTGGCAATGCAGAACAATGAAATGATAAGATAATGACTTTTTATCAAAATTATTAGGAATTTTGAAGAAAGAATAAATATCTCCCAAATTTTAAGGGAAAAGTGTTTTTATCCTAGGTATTTTTGTAGCTTAATCCCGTTGAACTGTGAAATAATGACATTTTCAAGCTTACATTTTTTAAAACTATTTTTTCTCTGTAGTCTTTCTTAGGATGCTACTTAAATTTGTCCTTTCCAAAAACAAAGGTCCAATCAAGACTTGGAATGCAGCCAAGGTCCCATTGATGTGGTAACAATGTCTCAGGATAGCATCTTTGCAGCAGATTTAAAGAAAAGTCCATGTAGCACAGAAGGAGAATTACTGAGGCAGAGAAGTCACAATAGAAGTGATGGGCTGAAATGAAAGATCCTCTAATGAGACAGAATGGGAAATAATAAGAGCAGAGAAAACTATGAAAATGGAAATATTAACTGATTGTTCATTAGAAAGAGAAGAAAATGCACTCTTAAAGGTTTTATAGTGTACAGTTACTTTCATGTGTGTGAACACTGATAATTATTAAGAGATATCCAGCTCTCCTAGGAGAACATGATATGACTTTCAAAAACCTCATTTTAGATCATGAGATGGTAAAGGGCACCCATACTAGATGTAACTCATAAACTGTAAAATTTGAGAATTGACTGGTCAGTGAATGCTTTACAATAAATTAAGTTGCTAGGAAACTTGTTTTGTGGGGTTTTTATATTTACATTTCATTTTTTCTAAATGTTAGCATAAACACTTAAAAATAGTGCATATGCAAGTGTTTACTGTCTTATGACCCATCCTGAACTGTTGTTACAGAGCTAAGTATTCATCTGCTATGCTGTTAACTACAAAAATAACATAGATTTGGTTAGTGGCATATACTATACTATATGGTATATCACACTTAGAGTTGACATGCTGATGGAAGAAGCCTACACTCACTCAACTAGACTTTCTCCAGAATATAATATTGTAAAACAAAAACCGGGGAGCTAGTAGAGAAGTACAGTATTTGTACTTCAAAACAAAGAGGCAAAACATTTTATGTGCACATTTGAGAGAGGGGTTTGGAAGTAAGATATGGTAGGAAAGAAAATTGCTAATTTTCATAATAATTTTTTACACTTTAACTACAAGCTTGAATTATTTCACAAAATGGTTTAAAGGTTTAAGTTAAATAAAAATGCAACAAATGTCACAATTTAAGTCTACACAAATGTTGTGGTTTCTCACATAGAGTGTAGCCAGATGCTTTTGTATCTGAGTGACAATGTCATCAATAATTTGCAAGGGATGATCCTTCTCTATCTGAAGATTATACTTTGTCACATTCTTATTCCCTTTGTCCAAGTATAAAAAGTAAGTATATGAGTAATGCCACTGATTTATAATGCCAGTATTATAAACCTGAGTGGTAATGTAAAGGAGAAGGATATAGAACCTGAAGAATTATCTATTAAAGTCTTTATTCCTTGATTTTATTTACTCAATAGTTTTTTATTGACGTCATCTTACGTGTTGTCTAAGTGATATTTTTTATTTCTTCTATTATCTATTATCTATGATTGCGTATGTGAAAACATTATGCTTACCTACCATTTTGATCACATAGATACTGGGAAAGTACTGTAAGCAAGAAAATTAGGCTTTTCTTAGTTATTTTACTTTATTCTCTATAAAAAACAAAGCAAAACAGAATGAAGCCTTAAATGACTTTGAAGTGCAATAAATATATTTTTGTTAAAAAACCAATTTGACTTAAAAAATAAAAATAAAAATAACAGCAACAATTACTTTAAGCTATTTATAAAGGAAAGAAAGATAGATAGATAGATAGATAGATAGATAGATAGATAGATAGATAGATAGATAGATAGATAGATAGGAATTAAAGAAAATGATTTCTCTACCATGGATGAGCTTGGGACATTCTGCTCATCTTACAAGGCTTGCCAATTGTAGCAGTTGAATATGCCTTATGGAAATCTCTTTAAAAACTCAATCAACTGAACTGAAAACTTCCTCAGTGCTTAAATATGATCATATTCATCACATAAAAATGAAGGCTTTTAAAGGGCTAAATCTCAAATGAAAATTGTGGGGGGTCCAAGATGACAGCGAACAGTGAGCACAGCATCTGAGGGGCAGAGGATCTGAAACTCTGAACGGGTGAATGAAGGGGCAGCTGAACCCAGATCATCCACATTGAGGCTTCCTGGGTGAGAGGGGACAACCCATGAGCTGGAACAGTTTGGATCCAGGTCACCCATGCACATCTTCAGGGGCTGTGAGTTGCGGGGACTGAGAGCAGTAGGCCTCCCTGCTCAGCGAAGGCCGCACGGGCCTCCCTGCTCTGTGGACATAGTAGTGGTTGCTGCAAGCATGATCCTCCATGCTCCAAGACTGAGATGGGAGAGGCAGCAGCAGTAAGGGCCTCCCAGGTCTGTGGCTGTGGCAGAGCAGTGACTAGCCCAAGTAGGAGCCTCTCTGCTCAGTGGCTGAGACAGCAGAGGTGGCTGCCGCAAGTACAGATCTCCCTGCCTGGCAGCTAAACAGTGGACACCACTGAGCTGAAGGATCACCTACACACTCGCTTGCCCTTGCGGACCCAAATCTAAGAGTAGAGAACAGGGCAAAACACTGTGCTCTCTGATTAGGCTTGCAAGCAACTGAGGGTGCCTGCAAGTGTGTGCATGCAGAGCCTCAGATCCGAGGTCCGTCTATGCTAGCAGCCAGACATTGAATCACTCCCACCCACACACCCACTGTGGACAACATAGGGACCCTTGGGACAGCATTCTCAACATTGAAGCCCCTGCTCGGTGGATTTACCAGTGGATTTCAGACAAACAATTCCTGGAGCATAGACAGATGTGAATACCAGAAGGACAGTATGACAGGCCTATAGACCACTGAGGTATTCAGGGCACCTGCGAATGTACATTGCATCCAATAACAGCGCCAGCACCTGCACCCCCTCCTGTGCCTAAGCTCCACCGCTCCAAGCATCTACATGCATGTTCTAGCACCAGGTCCTTCAAGGCACATTTCCATACACATGCCCGTGCTTGGGCACCTGTGCCTGAAACCTTCCTCCCTCAGTTACAGCTAAAACACCAACATCCACTCTTGAATCAGTGGACCTCTCTCATCTTCCTGAAGAATACTCCAGACACCAGGGACAGATGGACCCAGTGTGAAGTACAGACTCCAGGAACAAACAGCAAAGATTACAGATGAGCAGATGGCTAGAGGTTGGCATAAGAACACATCCAACAAAAGTCAGGACATCATGGCTTCACCAGAAAACCCCAAAATCAATGGATATTTTCATTTATCGGAAACACAGGAACATCATTTTAAAGCTATACTTATCGAGTTACTAGAAGCACATAAAGAGGAAACGAAAAATTGTGGCTAAATCCTCTGTCTGGTGGTTTTCAGGAGCCCTATGTCTGTAGTCACTAGAAAGGATTTCAATGCAATTCACCGAAAATAACAACTTCTGTGTTTTACTAATTAAAACAAAGTATAAACTCATCTAAACAACCTAGCAGATAAAACAAAGTGATTGATTATTATCAGTTTATAAGAGGAAGAATGTGGTGTCAGAATATGACTTTCCTCTGATGAATCTAACTTTCTAAGGAGCATGGAACATTTTCTGATTTCTTTTATGAGTCCTAGTACTTGTTGTTAGTGTGTGAAAACCGTTGCCTTAAAAGGCTGGCATTCACTTAGCATCATTAGTGCAAAGGATCAGATAATGAATAAAGTGTCTTCATTAGAAGCTTTGCTCTTTCCACATGAATGGCCATGGTTATTGAGGATCAGACAAGATGGGAAGATTCATTTTCTGCTACCATGCTTAATCAAGACAGAAATCTAGAAATGAAGATAAAAATATGAAAGATAGGTCCGTGGTTGCAGAAGCATGTGGCATAGAGCATTGCTCTCTGAGTGCACAGCAAGATGGTGACACATGTCAGGCCTCTAATATCCTGAGAGTCCCAGCCGTCATACTGTGTTTGGTGTAACTGCATAAGGACACCAAGAAAGCTGCATTCTGGCTGAGTGCAGATTTTCTATAACCAATGTGCTACTTAGTTGAAGCCTTTAAGAAAACTGTTTTAATCTAGGAAACATGTGTTTCATGAATTGTATCCAGTGACTTGAAAAGAAATTGTTTTTTTTTTTATTCCCTCACCACTTTTCCCAGACTTGATGAGCCTTTACCTACTGAGCCATCTCTACAGCCCTACTTATTTTATTCATTTTACTTAATGTGTATCTTCTTCTCTAACCAATCAACCTCAAGGTTGGGAAGATTTTTTCCCCTCTCTTATTTATACCAGATAGCTCTGCCACCTGATAGATTTGTGGCCAGAACAATTATTGTGATATTTGGGAAATTGGTTTAGTGCAGTGGGCACATTTAATTTATAAGTGTTCAAGGTAATAGCTTGTGAAATCGGATATACTTTTTGTTACCCATGTGTCTTTCTGCTTTTTTCCCCCTTGGTTCCTCATATATTGTCATTGTATGCATCCTTGTACATTTTTCCCATCAATAATGATGTATTTCAGTGTACATTTGACTTTTAATTTCCACAGTGTAGACCATTGCTCTCCTTTGTATCACTTTCTAGTCCTCTGTACTTGTGCTTTCTACTGCACTTCATGTGGATTCTGATTGCTGCCTACTTTCTTTTGCTGCAGCATGAAAGCAAACTCCTCTTTGTGTATCTTGTAGGACAAATATGCTAGGGACAAACTGCGTGTATTGTTTGTCTGTTATTGTTTAATCTTCATTTCTGCATGATACTTTGCTGAATACAGAATTTTTGGTTATTAGCACTGTAGGGTTTTCCTCCAATCCATCACTTTCAGTAATCTACCCCTGCCTCTTTCTCTTATGGTTTCTACTGTTATAAGGATATATTGTCAGAGTAAAAATGTCTAGGTTCTGTGTTTTCTTTCCTATTTTGTGTTGTTGGTTCCTATTTTTTCTAATATAGAGACTACATCAATTGAGGCATAAAAAAATGAAAATAAGTTCCTCAGTTTGCACAAATTCAGACCAGAATTGTATATCCAGGGCATATGAGCTCCATAAGAATTCTAAAAATACATTTCCAATCACCATCAGTGACTTTCAATCTGACTTGGCAGCTCTGCATTCTAAGATACTGCAGATGCAAGTGTCTTCTGGAATCTTGCTTCTCTGAATCCATTTCTCCTCCATCCTTAATGTATTCTGCTTCTTCTTGGACAATATGGACAAATGTTCAGTTATCTGCAGCTTTTATCTTACAACATATATAGATTTTTGTGACATTATACAGAAATATCAAAACGTTTACTTTAAAACACAATATGTTGGTTCTTTTTTAAACAAGGTTTAATATCCTTTTTAGGTAATTGTGAATGGAATATCACATCATTTCTTTTAAATTTTTATATTCACATTTTTCTATGAATTCTTATTTTTTTCAGAATATATATGATTGCCTATACAGTGGGAGGTGTGACTTGAAGGTGAATTTGTATAATAATAAGCTTATTTATTCAACTATACATATCAGTGTCTTGAAGCAAGAGAAAGATAGCATACCAAAGGTGGTCAATAAATACTTGATAATGTAATGACTAATAGTTTATTTAATACTCATAATAATCACTTTGACTGAATACCAGATGGTTTATTATAAAAAGATGCCTGCGTCATTTCTCTAGCTTCCTGTTTGGAGGTGTGACCTTCAGCCATCCTTCAAAACTCAGGAAGCCATTCAATGTGGTGCGGGATATTTTCAAAACAACTGTGTAAGACAGCAGTAGGGTGCTTCTGAAGTACTCAGTCAGCTGCTATATTGATGTTCACATTGATATTGTGGAGGCAAATTTTCTGTTAGGACCTGCCCTACTCAATCACCTTTACCATGTGTGTATGCCTGTACCTTTCAGATGCTATTGAGGGCACTGCATTGTTTCAGGTAACCGTCCCTAGCTTCTGGCTTTATCTGTGAAAATTTATCTTGATTACATTAATTGAGATGTGAACATTTACCTGAAACATATCTTGAGCTACTATCTTGGACTACAAAAGCAAAAGAAAGTAAGTTGAGCAGGAAAAAAAAAGTCATGGATCTCTGCCACCTGAGTACAGATGCAATTTGACCAACTGCTTCAATCTGCTGTCTGGACTCTCTCCTTCTGATGGACTGTACTCTTGAACTTTGTACCGAAATAAAGCCTTTATCCATTGAGTCGTTTTCCTCAGTTGATTTGTTACAGAGTATAAGAGGATAACTGTTCCAATGTATTCCATGTAAACTGATATAAACTGGGTATGACAGGAGACACCAGGAGAGGAACTCAGCAGGAAAGCGGCAAAGTGCAAGTATCTTGGGATGTAGGATGGGAGGAAATTAGATTAGCCTCAAGGGTTAAGAATAGAGTAATAGCTGCTCAGTTCTTGTGTTGTGAAGCTTAGTATTAACAAATATAAAGAGTCTCAATTATGTATATGAAAGCTCAGTTAAGAGAAAAACTAAGAGAAATAAACACAGTTATATGAAAAAACTGTGACAGATAGCTAAGAAATACCTACTGTTTTATAGGGCTTGCCATTGTGCTTCTAAATGTTTGCCCTGCTCTAGCCCATTTTCTATCCTCTTTCTGAATATGTAGATATGTTGTAGGCCCCAGAGAACATCCTACTATAATCCTTCTAAATGAATACAGTATTAAAACTAACTAATAACTAATTACTTATTGCTATATCCATAGATTGGTCAATTGTCATTAAAGAAGCTTCTCTTTTCAATAGAAGAACATAGATACTCATGTATAATCAACCCTAAATGGAACATCTCTACCAAGCCCTCTACGCCAAAAGCCCAGGGAACACTGAAGAAGAGGAATCAGAAATCCTGTAAGACCCAAAGGTGCTGGATGATTCCAACAAAATGGTGTTACAGATATAACAGGACAATGGCATATATGAATTTACAGAGGGTTTGACAGTAGGCAGAAGAACTACTCAAACTCAAGCTAAAAAAATCCAAGCATAGAGGTAGATATATCTACCACTAGCTGAGTAGCTACTGGAAATTGACAGTGGCTGGGAAAGGGTGTGTTTTCTAAGGGTGTGGCCACTGTTGAGCTACATTTTTCCTGTGTAAGGCCTCACACCAGAAAGTATATGGGTAGCATAAAAAGGATTTGATGTGTTTTAAAAACGAAGAAGATAAGACAAAGTTGGTTGGGCAGGGAAAGAGTGTGGGTGTTGGAGGCGTTAAGAAGAGCAGAGGAGAATATAATCAAGCTATATTGTATGAAACTCTGATAAAGTTAATACAATATATACTATATATATACTAATACTATTATATATACTAATATTGTATATTAATACTATTTATATCTATAATTACATTATATATATATATATATATATATATATATATATATATATATATATGTCTCCAACTCTGGTTGCTATCATTCACTTGTCTTTGTTCAGTTTCCTATTGTAGAATGAGAGAACCTGAGAACTCTCTAGACATGTTCATTGAACCCCCACTATCAATACTGGTAAGTAGGGTTTGGGGCCATTTTTAAATGAACACAATATAGGAATACTTACCTACACATGTACACATGGATTTGCTTTTCTTTTGTTTTTTTATACATAATTACATGTAAATTGACATAATGGTGAACTTACAGGTTATTTTCACATTGTCACCAAAACCTTTGTAGTTGGGGTGGGATAGAAAATTTTGAATGTGCAAGTTGGATAGCTCAAAATTTGTTGTTGTTCTTTTAAAGATTAACCTCTGGGTACATTAACATATCGTGTTTCTGTAGCTTTTTTAGTTATGAAGATGATGGAGACACTGTAGACTACAGTGACAGTAATGAAGACAGCGGCTTCTTTCGCAGCAATGGACTTAGGCCAGGACACTGACAGGTGGTGACCTTCTAATTAGGTCTCTACAGAATCATCAGAAAATGAATGGAACAATTTTGGTACAATAAGGAAACAAAGACCATAAGTTCTACTTAAACACAGAAAGAACAGTTTGAAGAATGATAAAATTATTACAGGAAGAGAAGACATAGAAGGAAATTTATTTATTTATTTATTTTTAATTTATTTATTTTTATCTCAATCACAGGTTAGGTACTTTGAATCCCAGGCATAGCCCCTTCCCCATTCCCTCCTACCCTCCCACTCCCTCCCTCATCTCCTTCTTCCCCGCCCCCTCCAAGTCCACCAACAGGGGAGGACCTCCTTCCCTTCTATCCAACCCCAGCTTATCCTGTCTCCTCAGGGCTGGCTGCAATGTCCTCCCCTGGGATCTAGCCAGTCTGTCACTCCCCGGCGTGTATGGGGGAGGGTCAAAGAGTCAGCCATCAAGATCATGACTGAAACAGTCCCTGTTTCCCTGAATAGGGTCTTCAGCCCTACACCGAGTTATCATGGGCCCCATCCGTGCGGGGGTTCCAGTCCACATCCACACATGGTCTTTGATTATACAAACCGTCTCTTACAAGACCCCTGTGCCCTGCTCAGTTTGGTCTTTGTGGAGCTCTTGTTCTCCCCAAGTCTCAACAACTTCCACCAGATCTATCAGTACTCTCGCGCTCTGTCAGAGGCTTGATCTCGAGTCTTAATATCTGCTCTGATACATCGCTACATTGACCACCCCCCCCACCCACCCCAGAGGTCCTCTTTGGCATGCTCCTGTTCTGTTGCTTGTTTTCTCCTCCACTCAATGTCCATCCCATTTGTTCATTCAAACAAGCATTGATCATACCAACCTGGATCCTCCTTCTTGTATATCCTCTCTAGGTGTGTAGATTTCAGCTTGAACTTCCTATCCTATAGGTTTATATAAGTG
>JAQQSO010006195.1:0-11476 GCA_028658305.1 Pachyuromys duprasi
AGAGTTCAAGAAACCAGGAGCTAGAAAGAGACCTGGCTATCTCTCACCTCCATATTTCTCCAGCCTCATTGTTGAAATCTGCCTCCCCAGCCATGCCATGCCCATGTCTCAGCCATAAGAACAGACTGAAGTCCAATTTCAAGTTTCTAAGAAGACTCTGATTAGTTCAACTTGGGAATATTCATCACTGGTTCTAATCAATAATAACAGGAAAGTCAAGTTTGCATCCAAAACTATCTTGCAGAGATCAAACCCCCAATCCAGATGTGGTTTCATTTCCTGGATAAGAGAAAGAAGACAGAAAGAGAGAAAGCATGGAAGACAAAGGGATAGTGGTGTTTCTTGTGAGACACTTACCCGTCAGAAGCAGAGCTGTAAAAGAAAGCCAAACAGAATGTAGCAGCCAATCTGTGTTTCAAGGCACATGGCATTGGCATTCAGAAACAGAGTGCAGTTTACCAAGCTCACATTTGCATCCTCCTAACAAACATGTTGGAACCCCAATCCTCAGTGTGATCCTGTTTCAAAAGAAGCCTCTGAGTTGTAATTGGGTCAGGAAGGTGGCATCTCCCCAGTGAATTTTAATAGATTTATAAAAAGAGGTAGGAGGAGCTAAACCCTCGGTCTCTTTCTTCACCGTGGGAAGATACAACATTTGTGAAGAAGACAGTCCACACACATGATCTCGGGCGTTTATGCTCCAAACAGTGAGCATTTTGCTCCGAAGCCTGTTGACCCATGGTGTGTTGATTATGATAGTCTGAGCTGAGGAAGACACCAAGGCAAGAACCTAGAGGGAGTAAGGAAAATGCAGCACAAGGAGCCCCAAGATGAGAGCAGATGACAGGAGGCAGATCCTTCCTTGAGGTCACACAACTCAACAGCCTAGACTGAGAGTCTCAGGAACCTCTAAAACAGATAGATAGACAATAGCTATTCCAGGTCCTCTGCTGGGTACCTAAAAGGAAATGTTTGAGCCACGGTGGCTAGTAAGATGTTTTTAAGGGTGTGAAATTAGAAGGCTCTTTTTCTTCCAACTTCTCCTCTGGACTGTTAGCTTAGAAACTTATATCTTTTTGATTTCGGTTAAAATTCACATTGAAAGTATTTTTTCCCAAGTTTAGTGCTTAGCTTTTATAGGTAAGAATCACTTTCTCTTGATCCTTTCAATTTTTTTCTCTAACAGTCTTACTATGGAAAGCCAGTGACCAAAGTAAGTCTGATCGGAGAAACAGCACCAGATATATAGAAGAAAACATTTTTTTCAAAATAGAAATTCTTATGCATGAGACTTCACTGAGATGATAAAGGCTGCTGTGAAAAGCTGTGGGGGAAACACACGACGAAGATAAAGTGCCTAAGACGGTGTCAGGCACACAGTAGGGCTTTCGTCAATTTTTGCTCATGTAATTCTGCTCGTAGTGGCTGTTTCTTTGATACTGCAGATAAGAAATGTGCTTTCCGAATTCAGCCCAGTGGGTATTTGAAAAGTCAAGACACTAAAACTGATTTCAACATTTTCACTTTAGCAGTCACTCCTTGACTTTTGCATAATCACCTATGATGATTGTTTTTCGGGACCCAGAACCTTTGAAGTTGTAACAGTGTGGAACATAGCTGAGGTTTGGTCAGATAATGGAGGTGTCTTAGAAAAGAGGCTCCTCGCTGTCTCTTTGGGCTCCCTAGAACTTGGGGAAATAAAGCCTAGAGTCAAAGCAGTGTTGCATAAACTCAAAATTTTTATCACATCAGCTAAAATAAAAGGTCAGATTTATTTTAAAAATAAACAGCTTCCATAATTTACCTATCGATCTATCTAAATGTGTGTGGGTGTTTTTCTTGTATGTATGCTTGTGTACCACATGTATGTCTGGTGCCCACAGACGCCAGGGGGGGAAAAACATCAGATCTCCTAAAACTGTGGCTAGTTATGAGCCACCATGTGGGTGGGTGCTGGAATCAAACTCAGATTCCCTGGAAACATAGCCAGTGCTCTTAACCACCAAGCCATCCCTCCAGCTCCCAAAGTCAAGTTTCTTTAGGGTAAAAATAATAACTCTGCTAACACAGCTTAGCTTTTGCTCATCAACAGCTGTGATTTTGTGTCAACGTTATCAGAATCTCCAGGCTAAACTGGGAGGCTGACATAGCTTTGCCTACTCATTTAGCGGCTTCAGTCTTCCAGTGAAACACATCCAGAGCACACATAACCCAGGACATCAGCGTAGCACAATGGCGGGAGTCAAACGCCGACTACTGCCCTTAATGTTTCCTTCACTACGATAATGTCTGGACCATGACAAGGACTCCTGTGGTCATGCAGCTCATAACACTGTGTAAAAAAAAAAAACAACATTCCTAATAGCTACATAATAACTACCCCTAAAGAAGCACAAATGAACAGATAAACTTTTTAAAATAAGTGCTGTTTACTTGGGTAACTTATTTTTCAAACATGTAATTCATGAAAGAAGAAAAATGCAAGCAGTGGGAGGTTGGTGTGTCAAGGTTTGAGAACTCATTTGTTTGAAGTACAGCTCATGTTGTATATGTGATACACACACACACACACACACATACACACACGAGAAAATATAATCCAGTCTAATCCAGACCTGTGTTTTCTATACTCAGTAATTCTTCGTAATGCCCTGTGGTGATGCTACAGTATTGATAGAATTAAACTCTGACATTTCTCTTAGATGATAGAACTCCCTTTCTTCCTAAAGAGAAATAAAGTGACCCACACCTGTGGGAGCCACACCTCTATAGAATGAGAGCATCAAGCAAGTAGTTGCAGCGTCAGGCATTCTAGATAGGCAGCAGTTTTGGTTTGGCTAAAACTCCTACTCAGAGGAATGATGTCTGGTCCATGAGCACAGATATCTGTACCCCAACACCGCTTCATCCATCACCCACCTCTCCCATCTGCCCTTCTTTTGTGTAAATCCTCTTTGCCTTATAATCATATCCTCAACCATTATTTTATAGTAAGAAAGGAAGAACATTTTAGTTGTACCCAAAGTCAGAGAGCAGGGGTGGCACATTAGGTTTCTAGTTAAGGCATTGTGAAATAGACTTTGTTTCAAATAGATTAATATATTTTAATTTTTCCCTAAATGGCTGAAAACCGTTAAACTGAAGATAAATTCTCACACTGTAGACCTTTTCTGTAGGGGTGGGGAGGAAAGAAATTTTAGCACACTGCTGTTGACTTCACCTTTGCTATGTAATTTGCCACCTGTGATTATGTGTGTATAAATTCATTCACACAGGTTCATGTGTGTGTAAGAGAATGCAGATGTGTGTACAGTTACACATGCACATTTTTTGCATGTGATTGTAGAGGTTAGAAGTCAATCTCGTTGTTGTTTCCTAAAAGCTGCCCACCTTGATTTGAGGCAAGGTCTCTCACTAGGACCTTGGACTTGATAATTAGCCATACCACTGTGGTGGTATCATAATCACACATTACCATGCCTGGTGTTCAACATGGGTACTGAGGACCAGACTCAGATCTTTACACTTGTAACAGCAAGTACTTTACTAACTTTATTAACTGAGCCATGTCCCCAGGCCCCTACTAACTTTAATGTTAGTTTATTTTATTCATGTTTCCCTTTCTCTAAAATGTCTGAGACTGCAAAAACTACTGAGGGCCTCTAAGTGCTTGTATTTTAACTAAGTGAACACTAGATCAGTAGTCTTCACCGACTCCTGCCTCTGAGCCTGCCCTACCCCCAAATTCCTATTAACACGAGCCCAGATGGCCAGTTTATCAAATGTACATGTAATTTTAAAAAAACTATGAAAAGAGCTAACCTATTGAACAACAAAAATCAATGCTATAAAGGTTACAAGATGATAACGTGATTTGAAATTCATGACAAGGCACAAGAGAACAGAGGGTGTTAAGGTGTAAGGCAGGGGACTTGGTTGGGAGCAAGAGCGGGGTCTAGACTTGTTCAGCCCCCAGAAATCTCATTCTGGGACCAGCACGAGTAAGGCTGCTCCCTCTCTGACCTGGGCCTGTACAGCCACTGCAGGCAGTCTTACGGCCGCCGTCTCTGCCATCCTTGAGGTGGCCACCAAGTCTGGCAGCCAAATTACAGTTAAACTTCCTCTCTTCTCTTTTTATTTATTTATGTTTTGTACAATTTATTCATTCTATACCCCAATTGAAGCCCTTTCCCTCAACTCCTCCCAGTCCCACCTGTCTCCCCCTTCCCCTAGTCCACTGAGAGGGGGAGTCCTCTGCCGTCTGCACTCAGCTTATCAGCTCTCATCAGGACTGCCTGGATCCTCTTACTCTGTGGCCTGGCAAGGCTGCATGGCCAGGGTAAGTGATCAAAGAGCAGGCAGACGAGTTCACGATAGAGGCAGCCCCTGCTCCCCTTACTCTGGAACCCATATGGAGACCGAGCTGCCAATTGGCTGCATCTGAGCAGGAGGGTCTTATAACACCATGTCCAGCGAGCACCTGGAATTTCTCTTCATAGAAATAAGACATTCCCAGCATCTTGCAGCAGCTTCCCCGACCCTGTCCCTCTACCAATGATGTACACTCACCTGAAAGACTCTATCCCAAAGGTTTAAATAGCCTTTGTTCCTTCCAATTAAACACTGAAGCTGTCTCCCAAGAAGTCTGTTATTTTCATTGCCCACTGCAACCTGAGGTCTCTATCCCCTGGTGATCAAACCATTACAGGTCGGGAAACTGGGCCAGGAATCGTGTTAAGGTTCAAATTTTGTCAAGAAGATGACTCCCTCTTCAATAGTACATCTGACCTTAAGACTCCCACTAGCAACAACTCAGTGTGAGCAGCAGCATGACAGATCCCACCAAGGAGGCTGTGTTACTAAAATGTGATGGGCTGGGGTAGCTGGAAGTCCCCATGTACCTTCCTTATTTGACCACATCTGGAGTTGGCAATTAAACAAATGCATAGAGCACCTGTCATTTAAAAAAAATGTATCCTCGGTCTTTCCACTTCAGTGATGGGCTTTTAATACAACCTTGTAGATTATAGATTTCCACGACATTTTATTCCAAACAGCTCATCTCTTTTCAATACAACACTAAGAATGTGTATTGCCAAGATTCCCTCTAAATCATGCTTTTCTTATGGGGAAAAGAGAGAGAGAGAGAGAGAACCAACCACAGTTCTCCTATTAGAAGAAAATGAATCATTAGCTACTGTTAGTTTAACTGGTTTATTGAAAATGCCAAACTCGACGGACTGTGACAATGAATCCCATCTTACCATTTTCCATCACTGCTATACCCTGCCCTGAGGAGATCAAGGCAGATCTTACGACTTCAAAGTTACTTTGAGGTAACAAGAGTTTAGTGGAGTGCAGCTTGAAGCTACAATCTGACATGCGTTTCCAAGATTCTTCCTCTAAACCTGGGCTTGCTCCTCTTCCTTCCCTTCACTAAACCTAATAGACACCTGATTAGAGAAGGAACATGAGACAAGGAATGCAGAGGGTTGGAATGTTACCCAACAGATACGTCCTAATCTCCAAAAGCTGTGATTGGAAACTTCCTTAGGAAAAAAAAAGAGTTTTTGTAGGTGTAATTGTGTTAAAGGTAATGGGCTGAAATCGTGCCAGGCACGCTCTAAATACAATGATTTCTCAGTACAATAACTTGCATAGAGGAGATGTGCAGGGAGAAGACAAACAACGTGAATAGAGACTGACCTAAATGATGTAACCATTTCAGGGAACACGTGGAGTCACTAGAAGCTCAAAGAGGCAAGAGAAATATCCCATAAAGCTTTCAGAGGGAAAGGAGTCCTGTTGACACCTTAACTTTGGTGTCCAGAGTTGTTGGAGAATAAGTTTATCATTTCTGGTATCATAGAAATGTATTACAGTAGCTCTAGGAAATTTACAAAAAAGACCAAAAGGCAAGAGGCCTTTGTGTTTAGATTTTGTTTTCCGTAGTGCTCTTGAAACAACCAATGCTCATTTTGAGGTAAATGTCCCAGGGCTAGGTGTCTCACTGGATGTGAGATCACATTTTGTTGGGGGCCTCACTAGTCCTGGTTTCAGAGAAGAGCCCCAGCAATTATTCCACGTGACTTTCTGCTCTGACAGTTCTCAGCTGGGATGTTGGACACAACATCCTCTTAAGTCTATAACCCTCTCCAAAGACAGGATAATAACTATCCTTGGGTCCTTGTGGGTATCACATCCTAGAATTTTTAGCTGTTTCCCTAGTATCCCCTTGGCCTTTGAGACGTCCTGGGCACTGTGGAAGACTCACCTCACCAAGCATCTGATCTCTTCCATCTTCCTGACTCTCTCGGTGAACCACTACCTTCAAATGCCCCACTTCCCAAGGCTGCTTGCAAGTTCTCTCATGAGTTGTCTCATGCTTGTTGACCACAGTACGCCCAAGTTAGTGCATCAGTAAGCATCTAGCTAGAAACTAGGACCCTTCTCTTCTGTGACCGAAGCCCTCGCTCACGTATGCTGCTTTGGCTTCCTCTTTGTCTATAGACTTTTCTCAGCCTTGAGCTCTAGTTTTCTGCTAACAAAACACCACGAGTGAGAGACAGAGACTTCCTTCAATGAAGACCATTGGAGCCCATGTCTGGTGGCTCCTTGTTTTTGTAGAACATAGAATACTGCCTATTGGTATTGGTTTGGGTCTGTCACTAAAACTCTGGGCTAATAAGAAAAATTCCAATCAATATTTTATCATACATACTAAGAAACATTTTTAATTAATTCACTTATTTATAAATTACAGATTTTTCACTTTGTATCCCAGCTGTAGGCCCCTCCCTCAGCCCCTCCCAATCATACCCTCTCTCCCTCATCTCCTACCATGCTCCTCTCCAAGTCCACTGATAGGGGAAGTCCTTCTCCCATTCCCTCTGACTTTAGCCTTACCAGTCCACAGAGGAAGACAATGCAGCCAGTCCTAATGAGACCTGATAGGCTAGGGTCAGAAAAAAATTTTAAAATGCAAATGTATTATTCAACTCTGATAGCTTTTCTACCAATTTTTATTTATCATAGATCACTTCTCATTGTATCCAAGACCTTTTTATCTTCTTGGATTGTTAGAATTAATGACTAGGTTTTAAAACTCCCAACTTAGAGTCTGTCCATTCTTGTAAAACTTCTCTCTATGGTAGTTCCAGGGCTCAGTGTCTGGATTCTTTATCAATCTCATCTCTTGGTTTCTACTTAAAGTGAGAAAATATCTATCTGTACTATGAATTGTCTTAAAAAATAACATAAGAAATAAAAATGAAATAAATAAAATAAGCCTCCTGTGTGTGATTATTTTGCCTTATTCATAAGGAACACTTCTCCTCACAGGAGGGACTGTTCCCATTTCACCAGATACCTTGCTGGTGATGACCTACTGACATCCAGAAAACTTCCCAAAGAGCAAAGTTCCTATTCTTGGCACCATTGCTGATTAATTATAAAGCCTAGATGATTCCTAAGACACCTTCCAAATTTAGAACTATGTGTTTTTATGTCCACTATAGTTACTGAGGATTGTAGACGGTTTCCAACTAAGCTTCTTACCCATAATAATCCTCTCCTCTGATACTGACACTTATTAAAGCAAGTATTTTTAAAAGCTGTGTGGATGTATCATGGCTAGGTGTGCTGGATTCCACAGTGTCCTTGTATATTCTAGACCAACAAGGCTCTTAAATATGATGGGGGTTCTTGGACATTTATTGCATGCCTGGGTATACCACTGATTTACATGGCATTGTGAAGCCTCGTGAAGAAAAACCTGCACATAACTACAGTTGGCTGATTTTATGCCTCTTTGACTTAGTGGCTTTATGAGGCCTGAATGCATGCCTCTCCTCCAGGAAACTATAGTAAATTAAAAAATGTTTGCGGGATAGGCTTGACAGGAGTAAACAGAGGTTCAAAGTGTGATGCAAGCCCCACTTCGTGTTCACTGAAGAGAGGAGAGGTACAGCAACAGAATCCTTAGAGATGGAAAGATGCTCACCGTTCTTCTGGAAACCTGTCTTATTTCTGGAGCTGCTAAATCTTCACCAGTCACGAAAAGAAGAGTTCTGGGACTCCGTCCTACCTTCCTCTGCTCCAGTAGGAGAAAACCCACAGAAATGCAGAGCACTGGGTTCAAGAAACAACAGCTAAGAAAGCAGCCAGCCACAGGGCTGAAGTTATAGTGGTCAGCGACTCAAGAGGAATAGAAACAGTTTCAGCAATTACTGGTTAACACACACACACACACACACACACACACACACACACACACACACACACACACACACACACTACTTCGTATCAGAAAAGAAACAAAGCAGCCAGAGCTGTGGTTCAAATCATACAACCTGAGTCTGCTAAGTAGACTATAAAGTTTCACCTCTGCCAGATGGACTCCTAGATATGCACAAAGTTGGGGACAGCTGAGGTCCTTGTATTTGAAGTTGCTGGAATGGAGGTGGATCTACAAAAGCAAAGAGTGTGTGGGAGAATGACCTTACCTGCAACATGAGGTAATTGGGACCCATGAGGTCATATAACTCCCATTCTAATAGAAGGTGATATGGTATCTAACAGTACATTCTGATGCCTTGTCATCATTTAAAAACGACAAAGTTCTGTGAATATTCAGCCTCTGCCCTAAGCAGTACCTGCTCTGTAAATACACAAATATCTCAACTGAGCTTTGGAAATTTGAGCCCATAAATCCAGTCAAGTCCAATTTAGCCAATGTTTATTCAGTATTACATGCTCAGAATTGTTTTGTAGGAATACAGACGCAGTACAAAATAACACTTAACATTTACCAACGGTTTACTATGTGCAGTTATTTAATCCTCACAGACATTGTATAAGATAATTACTATTATGATCATGCTTGCTCTAAAGACAACATGGGCTTCCTGAAGGACTAAGCAAATGCCTCAGGATCATACACCAGCGATCTTGCCAGAATCAGGATCCAATTCCACATGTTCTGACTCCAAAGAGAAAGCTCTGAGTTACTATATGAAAAAGTCAGCATTTATATTGGACAAAAATCTGAGATGATGACCTAAAATGGCAAACGTGGTTTGAATGCTTTATTTTATCCTGCAAATGAAAGCATTGTTTATAGTGCCAATTTTGCTTCGATCTCACAATCTGTTTTGAACTAGCAGTGTGGAGCCTGTTAAAGTTAAAAACAAAGACAAATAAGATATACAGCTAATGGTGATGCCTGAAAGCAAAACAGTATCTTTTTAATCCAAAATTTTTCTATAGGAATGGCTTTGTCTCCACTCTGACCTTTCTAAGCCTTTTTTTCCAGATTTGAGGCCAAGCTCAAAGCTAAGGAGAAGGAAATCCACCTGTTAATAGAGTCTGAATACTCCTGATAAGAAGTCTTGATTGGACAGTTCGTTGTCTTCAAGGGAGAAAGTCTGGCTTCTGGGTCTCACAGCCCAGTGAATGCGGCTCTGTGTGCTGCCTGAAGTCCAGATAATGACCATCGCAATAACGCCGTGCACAAGCTAAACTCAAGAGCTGTGAATCCACAAAGGAAACAAATTACACCTCCTTGGGGGAAGGCTCATTGAATCAGGCAAAGGGATTTGAAGTTGAATACTAGCTGGGTCAAGTGGCTAAACCTTGTGAGGAGGGAACACAAAAACTAATTGAGGTAATAAAAAGCCAAAGAGAGCCCAAGTTCTGTAGAATCAACAGCCTGTCTTAATCTCACCAATTACAGGAGAGAAAACAAGCTTTTAAAAACACTTAGAACGGAAATAACCCAAACTCTGCAGTGGAAACTCTGAATTCCTCCAGGTTGCAGATGAGGTTTCTCCCACTATGAAAAGAATGTCAGCAGGGGGGACCTCTCCTTTGCCCCTCCTTTGTGAGAGGGTATGGGGACTGTTGCAAAGTCAATTAGGAAATAAGGAGATACGCTCATTACAGCTTAACAAATTCGGAGGCTCTGAAGGAGCCAGAGAAGCAGCCAATGACCAGGGTCAGCTGGTCCAGGAGATGCTGAATGGGCCAGATGGGCAAAGCACCTCCTGGACAAAAAGCCATCCCCTTCACCCTCCTGAGTTGCTGCTCTGACCTCAAAACAAACAGGGGCACAGATTTGCTTCCCTTATCAGCTTTGTGGCTCAGCAGCTGCTGCTGTGGGTTTCTGTTTCCGAAGCCTGCCTTTTCCCAACAGTTGCCTTTTTGTCTAACTTCTGTGTGAGGGAAGAGGAGGTGGAGAGACTGAAACATAATGGCAGGGGCTGCCAGAGAAGGGAGTGCTTGAATAGAGTACTTCAAGAGGTGCAGAAAATAGATTCCCACCCCCACCCCCCTTCAACAACCTCTGGGAAATCTACCAGCCTGGAAAACACAAAGAAAGACCTGGATACTGGTCTTCTCACCAATCTCTCAGTCCAAAGGCCCCACCTCTCTTCAGAACTCACATTGCAGAGCGGCAGTAGAACCGTATACGAAACAGCCTGTAAATTGAGCTTAAACAAACCATGAAAATTAGGGCTGTCTTGCAGGTAGGGCTAGGACTCCAAGCAGGCCCGCTGAGATCTGACTGCAGCGCTAAACGAGAATGGAGCAGGCAGCCTGGTGGGGAAGCTTGTTCTTCTATCTGGGAGCAATTATACTTGCTGTAACAGCTACTTAGGAAGGCTGAGTCTATAAACAAAGATCCCAAAGTGTTTGCAATAACAGTGCAGGGATAGTTGGGTTTGGATGGTTCCCTATTAAAAATGTGATTAGTTAAAAGTATGTTCATGTTAAAGTTAGCTATTGTCGTTATGACAGTGAAATAGAATAAAAAAAGTATAATGCAACAAAATAGAGAACGTATTTTTTCTACTACAAAACTGCTTAATTTTTCTTTCTTGCTTTTCAGACTGCTCAACAGCTGTTTATTTTTATTGAATAAACAGAAAAGTCAATAAATCAAGTTATGGTGAACAAGGAGGGATAGCAGAGAGGTGGAAGAGGGATGAGGGAGAGAGGGAGAGAGAATCCATTTCCCTGGGAACACTTCACACAAAGGCAACGAGAGGGAAAGAAACCAGAGGCTCTGTGTTCCACCCCTAACTGGCCATTCCTGGTTGCTACACAACCACGTGTGAGAGCTTGTGCAGCATACAGGGCTGATAAGGTGATGATGAGGTGACTGGGTATCAGACAAGACCCGTCTGTTAGTGGTTCACCACACATCAGGACTGGTGGAGCACTTCACAGCTCTGTCTTCGGTCTCCTAGAAGCACTCATGGTATCTGGAGTCCAGGTTTAAATCCCAGCTCACAGAGGCAAAGTGACTTCTCTGGTTTGTTTCCTGGTTTGAAATTTGAAGGCAACATTAATTTCCAACCCACATCAGGCTAGACTAAGTTGGGTAAACAGAAGCAGACGATGTATATCTCAAAAAAGAACTGATTATAAAGAACGGGCTACACAGGTGGTGGCAACTGAGTGAGAAGGGGGGTAG
>JAQQSO010006197.1:0-11475 GCA_028658305.1 Pachyuromys duprasi
GGCCTGGAACCCCTGCTCAGATGGGGCCCATGATAGCTCGGTGTCAGACTGAAGACGCTAGTGAGGGAAACAGGGACTGTTTCAGTCATGATCTTGATGGCTGACTCTTTGACCCTCCCCCATACAAGCCAGGGAGTGACAGACTGGCTAGATCCCAGGGGAGGACATTGCAGCCAGCCCTGAGGAGAAAGGATGAGCTGGGGTTGGATGGAAGGGGAGGAGGTCCTCCCCTGTTGGTGGACTTGGAGGGGGCAGGGAGGAGATAAGGGAGGGAGGAAATGAGGGAGGGGGCTACACTTGGGAATCAAAGTACCTAACCTGTGATTGATACAAAAACAAATAATAATAAAAAATATCCTGACAGAGAGAAAAAAAAAAAAAAGAAAGAAAGAAAAAAAGAAACCCATTCTAGCCTTGAATTGGCTACTTTCTGGCATCCACCTCCCAAGAGCTGAGATTATAGGTATCCATGACTATAAACAGCTAAATAAATACTATGTATTACTCTCAATGCAGTAAACTTTGTAGGTTCTAGAAAAATAGCTGGCATTATTCTAGTACAGTTATTATTTTAAAATTTGTTGTTTTTTTTAAAGAAAAGAGTACAGATATTTGCATGCTATCCCACACTCTATTTTTTTTTCCATTTTTTAACGTTTTTTAAGCATTTCACATTAGTGTTTACAAATTTACCCGAGGAAAGTAGCACACTGATTTCCTGAAAGAAACGCTTACTACAGACTTAACATGTTTAAATTCACTGCATGTCATATTTAAAAGGCTGTTCCCGAATCTGTGGGAAATTAAGTAACATTAGAATTCATTTTACATTTAAAAAATAGGATTTAGCTGACCAGAAAATGGTTTAGAGGGTCAAAGCAGTTGGCAGGTAGTCCTGACCTCCTGAGGTTGATCCTGGAGTGGAAGAAAAACAGTAAGTTCTGAAAGCTGACCTCTGACCTCTGACAGGACATGCACAGATCACCCACCACCACACAAAATATTAATTAATTAAAATTATGTTACATAAACTTTTGGACTGGGTAAAATAATTATTCATGCATAGTTGAGTCAGGTAACATGAAAATCTAAATTCCTGTAAAAAAATAGAATAAAACGTTCAAAAAAGAGTAAAGTTAATGACAGGCTGGAGAAATAAGCCTGGAAGGAATTGAAATGCACAGAGGGACAGTAATAGTTAAGAAGCAGGTTGGTTAATAGAGGGAGAAATAGAAAAAAAATCAGGGGATCAATTTCACAGTGTGTGAGTAAATGTATTGGAGATTATATATTTATATATGTAATAAGCCTAACATTTCCAAATGATGTCAACATTTGAGATTTTTCAAGAACAATTGCTATGGCTGCAAATGATAAATATTTCCAGTATAATGAAAGTAATTTGTTAAGATCAATTTAGCCCGCCGTATTATGAAATTTCCCTAATTTTCTTTTCCTGCCTTCATATTCTGGGAATTCTGTGTTCTGATAGAGCTTCTAAATGCCTGATTCTGAGTGAATGGAGAGGAGAGGCCCTTCATGACCTGTGTAGGATATAACACTAAGGTAAATTTTATTGTGTTCAGTCATAGGGAGGAAATGACATCTTGGACAGGTAGCTTGCATTGCGATCCTGCTGCACCATGTATTAAGTGAAGTCACTTGGATTCTCTGTGCTCTGTTTTTCTTATGTGAAAATGAAGATAATGCTACATTTGTCATAGGGTCATTGTAGGATTAAGCAAATAACAGATGTCATCCCTTGGCTCAGAGTCTCTGGTAACTGCAGTCTTGTTTGTCTTCCAGTATTTGGGGCTCTTAACTCAAAATTTGTCAGTGGCCCCTCATGTATACTTTTTCGTATAATAGAGTCAGTGTAATCCTGTTCAAAACAGTTCAGGTATTCTTCATGCTGTGTCACACACAGGACAACCATCTCATACACTGTCTTGGACTGTTCCCTGGAAGACTAGTTTATATCATCTTTCTCTCTGGTGCTTTGGATGTCAAGTGAGTGGTTTGGGAAATGCAAGGAGACTGGTACTGCAGCTTGAGATGTGAAATCAGATGGAGAACAAAGCCCTCAGAAAGACCGCGATTTCGTTCTTGGAATTATGAATTGTCACTAGTTTTCTAGCTCCTGAAAAGAAACTTGCTTTTTCCTTTATTGTGGATCAAATGACAGCTTCATGTTATTATGGCATTTCTGTTAACTTTTAAATCGGTGGAGCAGTTAAAAAATAAAGCAAGTGCACAATAAGATATGAAGGAAACATCCAAGTTTCATGCTCACAATAAACATAGTTGTGTATATTAAAAAAAAAGATCAACTGAGCCATACCAACATCAAACATGAAAAGATGAAGTCATAAATAAAAAGAGAAAACGAGTTTCTGAATAATTTGTAAGTCAGTAAAATAAACGTAATATTCTAATAAAATAATAGAAAGTTGTGTGGAATTAAAAAGAAACATAAATAACCTGAAAAATCATGAGTTATAAGTGCAAAAGGAGATAATCAACAAGGCTTTTTTGAGATTTGGTTTGAAGCCCTTACTGACTTCATTGATATATTAAATAATAAAAATCTATTTGCACATTCTTTTCTGTTGCTTGGTGTGAGTGTGTGTGAGAGAGTGTATATGTGTGAGTGACTGTAATATGTACACGTTTGCTTATCTATACAGAGACCAGTGGATGATGTCTGGAGTGTTTCGTACCAGCCTTGCTCCCCTGAGATAAATAATATGTCTGTCTGTGAACTGAGCTGTGCTGGGGCCCAGCAATCCCAGAATTTCCCCAGTGTCTATGCTCTCTGTCCTGTGGGCAGGTGTAGATACAACCACATCCAGTTTTTAATGTGGGTTCCGGTATTCAAATCCAGATATTCTTGCTTGCTTGTCAAGTGCTCTTACCAGCTGAGCCACATCTCCTGTTCCTTTTTACCATTTTTTCAAGTGGCAAGACAGCTCTTTTCTTTTTTCTTAACATATTTTTAATCACTTTCATTTTTATAGTTTATTCACTTGTATCCAGGCTTTGTATCCCTGGTCTCCTCCCAATCTCACCCCCCCCATCCCACTTCTCCCTATGCCCTTCCCCTAATCCACTGATAGGGGAGGTCCTCCTCCCCTTTTATCTGACCCTAGCCTATCAGGTCTCCTCAAGACTGGCTGCATTGTCTTCTGCTGTGGACTGGCAAGGCTGCTCCCCCCCCCCCCAGGAGGAGGTGATCAGAGAGCCTGTCACTGAGCTCAGACCAGAGAAAAGCCCCTGCTCCCTTACTAGGGAACCCACTTGGAGACAAGGACAATGTATGGACCTAAAACCTCGGCAGCTTTCAACAAGGTGACAGGTCTTAAAACATATTTGAATACAAGCAATGTCTTAAAGACCAAATGAGTATCTAAATAATTAAAATACCAGACTCTCTGGGCATTATTCTTTAAATATTGTCTTTTGTTGTAATATGATTATGAACATCCATGTTAGCCTTACCTATTCCTTATTAAAGCTGATTTAAAAGTTTGATAATGCAAACATGACATTCCTAAGAAAAAGAAAATCAATACATTTCTCCTAAAATGAGGAGCCATCAGAAATAAATGCTCCTTGATTAAATCTTTACACTTTAGTCTTATATATTTTTTATTACTGTACATCATGTTAGGAAGACCCTACAGGAGTCTAAAGCTTGAATCACCTTTTATGAAACAGAATGTGTCAAACGGAGATGATCTCAGTGGGAAAATGATTTGAAGCTGATTCTGCCAGAGAATCAGTTGGTCTTTTTAGAAACGTTTGCATTTTATAAAAACTGTCTTTTCCCACCTGGCAACCAATAAATTGTGAAGTCTTCAAAAACTTACATCTGACATGGGGAAAGAAATAGTTATTGTGTATCTTTGAGTTCTTTTATATATGAGTGGTGGGAGCAATGAGTGGTTGTTTCGTGTATTTGATTAAAAGAAAAAACTATGTATAAAGAATCCTGTTTCAAGAGCAACTGTGAGTATCTCTCTGACAAGCTTGAGACCTAAATAAGAGTAGGCTCCTGGAGAGATATGAGATGGACTCTAGCAGAGACTCCTAGTAAGCAGGAGTCATAGAGGCAGAAGAGGACACCCTCTAACTAAACAAGTCTCCAGGTAGAGTGAGGGCAACACCAGCCCGCCCACAAAAACTTTGACTCAAAATTCACTGTGCCTACAAGATATGCAGGGATAGATAGAGAAGATAGAGCAGGAATTGAGGGAAGGTCCAACCAATGCCCAGTTCAGCTGAAGACTCACCACTTGGGAGAGAACCAATCCCTGACACTATTCATGATTTTCTGCTATGCTTGCAGACTGGAATTAAGCAGAGTTGTCCTCTGAGAGGCTCTACCCAACAGTGCTTCAAAACAGATGCTGAGACTCACAGCCAAGCATTGGGTGAGGCATAGGAAGCCTTGTGGAAAAGTATGGGGGAGGATGTTGGGGGTAGGAGAAAAGGTCCTGGAGGTGACAGGAACCTTATAAGAAGACCAACAAAGACAACTAACCAGGCCCAAGAGGGGCCTGCTGAGACTGAAGCACCAACTTTACATGGACTAGAGCTAGGTCCCCTACAAAGATGTAGCTAAAGGGCAACTCAGGCCTCATGTGGGAACCCTAGTAAGGGGAGCAGGGGCACTCTGTGACATAAACTCTCTTGCCAGCTTTTCAATTATTTCCCCTGGAGGGATTGCCTTGCCAGGCCACAGGGGGCGAGGACAAGCTCAACCTTTATATGACTTGATGAGCTGGGGGTAGATGAGAAGGGGGTGCACCCTTTTTCTGAGGAATAGAGGAGGGGAAGAAAAGGAGAGGAGGAGAGGATGGGGCTAGGAGGTAAGAAGGGATGGGACTATGAACAGCATGTAAAATGAATAAATAAATTAAGAATCCTTTTTCAACCAAAAATATATGATAAAGCCTCACAAAGAATGACATTCTCTTGTAGACAGTCTGTTAATTTTGCAAAGTGTGTTTGCTGAGTGTATAGCTATTGCTTATAATATAAATAATTATTTTATGGGAAATAAGTATTTTTTAAAAGAATTCTTAGCCAAGATTCACAAAAATGCTCCCACGTAGTATGTATGCAAAGCTTGTAGGTTAATACCATCAGTAGCAATTACTTCCTCGTAGTGAATTGCTACTGAACACAACCAGAAATGTTCACTGGTAGTCTGTAGGGATGGTATTTACTCTTAAGAAGCCAGAGGTAGAGGAGTTGAGAAAGTAGCCCAAGTTTACTACCAGTAAGCAAGAGAAGCTAAATTCAAAATCACCGGTATCTTGCAGTAATGTCTAAAGATCCTCTGCTTTGTGCCAAGGGTTTTGTTCACTCTTACTTCTCTTTACCTATCCCTTAAAAAGAATTTCATTTAGCTTTAGCTAATTTGTGAAATTATCCAGTGACCTTTCAGCATTCCATCTGGGATTTCGTTCAGATTCACTCACAGTTACATCATTTCTCTTATCTATAGTGAATGGAAAAGGACTCAATTTCTACTTGCAGAAAGTATAGTTTACGTTGTTGTTGCTTCAGTCCAAGAATGTTTAACCCTGTCATCTCTTTTCAGGAGGGTACACTTTGATAAGAAAGTGCATTTATTTATCATTTAGTATTTATACTACCATCCATCATCACATACTTCTCACTCAGCTTATTGCTTGCTTTTATGATGAAAAACATTCTCAATCCAGCAAAAATAAAAGGCACAGAATACCACACACCTTGAGCCACATGCTTGGCAGAAACGTACTTTTGTTCACTCCTATGTTGACAAGAGTGTCTAAAACACTAACGGCTTTCTGTCTAACTTTTTAAAAATAATTAGTCCAGGGAGGATTCTTGGCTGTGTGGTCGGATGCTAGCTGTGTTTTCCAGCAGAGTGTTGTATAGTTTAAGTGTGATGATTGCTTTAGAGTGGTCATGTCGAATGACCTTGCCACTTTACATCTTCAACAATACTAGCAGTTTGTTCCTCTTAGCCATGTGCTAAGTGTTATGTCCCAGAGGATGGGAAACTGTTTGCTGATTAAGAATAGTATCATTCACCAACTGTGTGTTCTTCTTTCCATATTCTTCCTGCCTGTTTATTTTTCTGACCCTGAAGCTTTACCAACCTATTCCCAGTCTCAGCCCAACTTACCCAAAAGACTTCAAAAAGAAATCTATCGTCAGAGAGTCAGCTTTGCCAATTAATGGCTATGTGATATCTTTTAACTTCTTAGTTTGGAAAAGAGAAGGTAGAAATAATCCCTCACATGGTCAAGAGTACATCCAAATAAAGAGGAAAGTAAAAAAAAAAATCTGGAAAGGCTGAGGTCAGATAAGGGTTTCTCATTCTCAGCTAATATTTAAAAATGGTTATTTCCTTGTGTACAGCTTTTTCAGGTAGTACAGGAATTTTGTAACATTCCTGGGGTTATCCCACTAGTTGCCATCACATCTTCCCGGTTACAGAAACCAGAAATCTACATAGACATTGTCATTGATAAAAGCATGTTAACAACAATGCTCTGTTAAAGAACACTGACTGGTTTCATGGGAAAAAAAAAAAAAACAACAACAACCATCAGAATCAAAGAAAGCCCATTTTTAATAATGGCTCCATGTACAAAAACAAAACAAACAAATAAACAAAACAAAAAACAAAAAAACCCCACAAAACAACAACAACAACAAAAAATAGAGGCAGGGCTGGCGATAGACTTCAGCAGGTAAAGGCACCTGTGTTTATGACAATATGAGCTTACTCTCAGGGACTCATGTGGTAGAAAGAGTGAGTTGACTCCAACACATTATCCTCTGACCTACAACAGATATACAATGTGTAAACCCACACCTATATACACCCATGCATAAAACACACGCTCATTCACAGTTGCTCTATTCACAATGTGAATACAGTTTTTGTTGTTGCTGTTTGTGAACTGAAAAAATGGCTAAAGGAAACGTGATGACTATACACAATGAAATTGTATTTGGCGGTAAAGGAAAATAGAATTGTCAGGTAAATAGAAAGAACTTAAGAATATTATACTGAATGAGGTCACCCAAAACCAGAAGACAAACACCAAATGTTCTTACTGGTATGTGGATCTTAGGCTCAACCTATCAGAGATGTGTCTTTAATTTGGTATATCTGTAGAATCAAAGAAGCTGGAGAAAGGAAACATTTTTAGAAATGGAAATAAAGATCTCTTACCAGAGAGGGGACAGTGTAACACAGGTGATAAGAAAGAAAAAGGGGACAAGGCAGAGGACCATGCGAGTGGAAAGAGAAATGTGAGTATAGGGCAGAGGATGCACTCAGGAGAGTGATAATCAACACTAATGTCATTTACAAAATCAAATGATAACCTATTATTTTATAAGCTTATATGCATGCTTATATGTTCCATATAAAGTAGTATAATTTGTTCCTCTGCACTTGGGATAATGTTTCTTCCAGAAGACAAAGATTGTCAAATAGAAAGCCTTGTTGCTAGGTGTGATATCTAACCCTTTAATTCTGCTTCAGTATGTCCTATAGATGCCCAAACAATACATACTCTTGCCACTGCTCTTGATTGTTCAAAAGAACCCAATGGTAAGACACAATTTCTTAAGACACCACACACTTTCATCACAGGACCACGAGATATCAAGTTGACCCTGACTAGGAAGTTTTTGCAGTCCCAGAGTGTATATGCAGTTTGTTGAAGGAAAACGTCAAAAGTTTTTAACTAGCTGTGAATTCTATGAGCTATAACAGTGACTGGTATGGCAAGATTTTTCTATACAGCTAGTCATTGTGGCACATACCTTTAATTCAAGCACTTGGGAGGCAGAGGGAGGTGGATTTCTGTGAATTCCAGGACAGCTAGGACTGTTATTCAGTGAAACACTGGCTCAAAAACAAAAAACAATATGGCCTAGAACCCCTGCTCAGATGTGGACCATGGTAGCTTGGTGTCCAACTGAAGACCCTAGTAAGGGGAACAGGGACTGTTTCTGTTATGAACTTGCTGGCTGGCTCTTTGACCCTCCCCCATACACGCCAGGGAGTAACAGCCTGGCTAGATCCCAGGGGAGGACATTGCAGCCAGCCCTGAAAAGAAAAGATGAACTGGGGTCAGATGGAAGGGGAGGAGGTCCTCCCCTATCGGTGGAGGGGGCAGGGAGAAGATGAGGGAGGGAAGGGGAGAGTGGGAGGGAATGAGGGAGGGATCTACGCCTGAGATGCAAAGTACCTAACCTGTGATTAATATAAAAATAAATAAATTACATTTAAAATAAAAAAGAGAAAAAAAAACCAAAAAGCAAAACAAAAAAGCAAGAGAAAAACATTAACTGTGGTAGTTTGAATTAAAATGGCTACATAGGCTCACAGGGACTGGAACTATTGTAAGGTGTGGCTTGTTAGAGTAAGTATGGTTTTGTTGGAGGAAGTTTGTCACTGGAGACAGGCTTTGAGGTCTGAGATACTCAAAGTGGGCCTAGGCCAGCATTTCCTCAGGCTGCTTGCCCATCCAGATGCAGAATTCTCCTCCAGCAACATGTCTGCCTCTACACTGCCATGCTTCCCATGAAGACAGTAATGGACTAGACCTTTAAATGGTAAGCTAGCCCTAGTTAAACATTGTTCCTTTATAAGTGTTGTCATGGTCTTGGTGCCTCCTCACAACAACAGAAACCCTAAAGCACCAACCAAACAGAATAAGATATATCCATAGGAGCATGAGAGACACAGAAACTACAGGAGTGATGTTCACTGTCTGTATGGATTCAAGGCAAACTTCTCAGAAAGAAACACAGCTTTGCCTAGTAAACATGGGTAAGAAGCCACCTCACAAGCCCCAGGGAGGAACCTGCACAGTTTCGCTAAGTAGACATAGTATCAAACTGATCTCTCAAACAATGGCAGATGTGGTGTGTGGGTAGGGAAGGATGCTTATCACTAAAACTAGCAACAGCTCTTCAGTCCCTAGGAACAAAGTGGTGGAAGCACAGTACCAACTTCATCAAGCTGTTCTTTGACTGATCTACATGTGAAGTAGCACATGTATGGCATGTGCATCACACAATAGGTAGATGATAGATGGTAGATAGATTACAGACATAAATAGACAGACGGAAATTTATAGAAGCAAGAAAGACAGCTGAAAAAGTCACTAGAATCCTAGAGACTAGAAAGATTGTTAGGTTATTTTCTCGTAGGCAACTATAGCCTCCAAGCTGCTGAAGAAAACATGCAGGAAAGGCTGAATCAAACGTAGGATTTTGAATCTGGTTCTTGATCCACAAGCTGTAGCAGATACCACAGTCCGTGGGTCTATATCTGTATTTCTTATTGAACCCGTTATTTTTCCTGATACCAAATCAGTGCAAAGACCATCTTGTAGATCCTATATACTAAAATCTATAGACCTAAAGAAGCTAAACAACAAGGAGGACCCTAGGAAAGAGGCATAATCTTCTTTCGGAAAGGCAAACAGGATTGATATTAGAGTGGGAGAAGACCTGAAACAAGACAGTAGCCTTTTACATAGAACTTCTGAAAGACTCTACCCAGCAGAGTATTGAAGCACATGATGAAACTCATAGCTAAACTTTGGTCAGACTTCAGGCAATCTTATGGAAAAAGGAAGAGATAGAAAGAACTGGAGATGACAGGAACTCCACAAGGAGACCAACAGAGCCAAAAAAATATCTGGGCTCAGGGAGGCCTGAAGAGAGTGATGAATCAACCAAGGATCATGTGTGGAGAGGATCAAGAACCCCTGCTCAGATGTACCCTGTGGGTAGCTTGGTTTCCATGTGGGTCTCCTAGTAAGGGGAACAGGGAAAATCTATGGCATGAACTCAGTTGCCTGCTCTTTGATCATTTCCCTGTGGCAGGTGATCTTACTAGGCCACAGAGAAAGAAGATCCAAACAGTCTTGATGAGTCCTGATAGGCTAGAGTCAGAGAGTAGAGAGGAAGAACTTCCCTTATCAGTGGACTAGAGGAGGGGCATAGGGGGAAAAGAGGGAGGGATGATGGGACCAGGAGGAGATGAAGGAAGGGCTACATCTGGGATACAAAATGAATACTTTGTAAATAATGATGATGATGACAATGAAACAATATTAAGAAATATGATCCTACCCTATAATGGTAATATACAGTTTACTTCAGACTTTATTTTAACCCAAGATTCTTATGCTGGAGTATATATTTTGATGGCTGATTAATTTGTCTTTATATTTAAGCTTTTCTGTTGGAAAGTATTGATTTAAGAACTTGAGTATACAATAGAATTATCAGGAAAAGTTGAATACATTTTTAGTATAGGACTCGACCCTAGAGAACTTAGTAAAATTAGTTTGTACTGTGGCCTTGGCATAAAGTGTTTTTTCTTTTCTAAAATGCAAGGTGACTTTATTGTGCAGCAAGATTAAGAAGCACTGGGTTAAAGTTTGTAGTAGAGGGCCTGCAAAAGTCTAAGTGTTCTACAGAAGTTTGAGAGAGAGATATACATCAAGATATTTCTTGAAATTTTCAAGTAGAAAGCTGCTAGCTACTTCATGTTTCCTAAGCTCTGTTCATTAAAAAGACTACTTGGGAGAACTGTAAATCATGAAGACATGTATAGATGTGCCAATTATCATTATATTTTTTATAATGGGGACACACTAATATAAGATATAATAACTCTACCCTTCATGCCTCTGCTATGGTTTTGCATCACATTGTTTCTGTATAGAGGGGAAATTAGTTACGGGAGGGGGGATCATTCAGAAAAACAACATCATATCAGTCTGTAAATTTCCCATCAGGAAATTCCAGAATACAGTGCTGATCAGTGTTCTGTTATCATAATAACATTGGATCATTTTAATAGTATGACCATTGCAATCAGCCTATTAATACTTCTTAAAAATTGAACTGAAGCTTAAAATAGTGAGACTAATAACATCATTAACAAGGTTTAAAATTAATTATTTGGGGCTGCACAGAGCTTTCCTCAGAGTGCTAAATTCAGTGCAAGTACAGTTGTCATTGAGATGCAGAAGAGCCCCCGAATGCAAAGTCACCATGTGATTTCTAGCCAACCTGAGTTGGGTATAATTTATAACACAGTAATGAGTCTTCTTACTTCTCATGCTTCTCCAAGTATTTGTTCTCAATGAAGGACAAATTCTTTCTAGAAAAGTATTTAATATGAATGACCAGATTTCTGCAAAACACATGTGCATAGCTGATATCTGTGCTTTATCTAGTTCCTTTAAAGAAGATGGACAAGCATGTTGATATGTTTAATAATAGGTAATTGGTTACTTTTGACTTAAACAATTATAATAAATTCAAGGTAATATTAACCTGGTTTTGTTACTTAAATAATCTTATTTCTATAATAAACATATAATGTATGTATAATAGTAAAATTCAAACCTAGTTCCCACATTTGTACAAATA